>JAQFVV010008592.1:10000-26981 GCA_028023455.1 Epiperipatus broadwayi | reverse complement strand
CCTCCGCTATTCCCCTAAATGAATGGAAAACTAATTAGACAATAAAACAGATAGTAACGATATATTTTTGCGGTCTAGGTTTTTTTTTCCCAGTTTTAATAAAATTGTCAACTCGAATCTCCTCAATAAAGTACAATTATAAAAATCTTTCACAAAGCATTTCTAATTGCTTTGCGCTAAAAACAGTTTACAATTATTTCAGACGTATATAGCTAAATCAGATATACGTAATGAGACTAACAGAGGCGTTATCGAGGAGATCAAGTTGGCAAACAAAGAAAACTTACTCGTAGTTATTTTACAACACATAATTGGAATTAGGAAGATATTTTAAATGAAAAATTATCTTTTAAACTTAACCGCAATGGAATACAAAATAGTTATACATGTTAGTAATGAGACTAACGAAGGAAAAAGGGTTAAATATATAGATAGATGATCACGCAATATATATATCTAAGACTAGTCTAATAAAAATGGTTACATAATGAATATATTTAAATACAACATTTCAGAAATATAATTCAATGAAGCAATTAAGAAAGATATGAACAAAAAAGGGTAGAAAGTAAATAGTTCATGAGGAGAGATACGATTACCATCCTGGTTCCTTGGTCATGTTCCCTCGGCGTTTGTAGCTTGGTACATCCGTCGATAGGTATTTGTCCAGACAAGGAAAAATGGCAATGCTAGCATTCTTTCACGAAAAGTCCCACAGACACGGCACAGAGTTCAGATTACTATTGGGTGGATATGGCATTTTGATGGTATTTAGGAACTTCGGCGATAGGCAAAGCTATTTGCCTAGCCAAGCATAGTAGAATCCATCAAATTCATATGACTTTTAGCTTGTAGCATGTTCAAACTTCTCCGTGATTTCAAAGATGACAGTTGAATAACTTGTGGAGCAAAATGGAAACGAGAAGCAAAATCTGGGAGGTTCAAAGCACAGGAAAAATCTGCATGAATTCTCTACAGAGAAATCTCAAAAGCCTCCAGAGAAATCTGAATGCAATCTTCAAAAGGAAAATCTGAAAAGCCATCTCCAAAAGGAAAATCTGAATATTCAGCAAGAAAACTCTGAATAATCTAGTCTTTTGTTCATTCTCCTATTTATACATTTTTTGTAAGCTACCTTTTATTGTTTTATGTATGATCTTAGATCTTGATAAGCCCCCCCCCCCATGCTCCTTTGTTTCAAGGTAACATTTTCTAAAAATAACTTTTACTTTTTTATTCTAAATTTCTTTCTTTAAACTTTTGAATTTTATTAATTAAAAAAGAAAGAGAAGGCCATCTTTAATTTGCCTTGAATGGGCTAATTAATTAAAAATATACATTCTTTTAGAAAATGTTGGCAGGCTTATCTCAAAATCAAATCATATTAAATATTTTAACAAGATTTAAAAAGAAAAATACATCCTTATTTCTTTTAATAAAATAAGCATTTTATTTCAGCAGAATTTTGCATTAACTCATATATATATACACGCTTGACATATATATATATATGTTTGACTAATAGGTTTTACAAGCAATTTTTATTAACAGAAATCTAATCTTAGAATGGAATTTATTTAAAAGGAAATATTTACTGCACATACAAATTTAATGAACGTAATTAATTTTAGCTTTAATGCAAAACCCTGCTGATATTGGACTATAAACTTAATTCAGGCCTACAATACTAATTAAGTTTATAGGAGGCTGTGAAGCATGGATTGGACTTCAGATCCATTGCTTCATTTCCCAATAGCTAGTGAGAAAAAAATGTTAAAAAAATTGCTGTTGCTTCAGGTCAGATGTAAAAATTTTGTGCCAGGTGAGTTCAAGCCTATTCTTTATTTGCTGTGATATTTAATTTGTTACTGACTAACAGTCTTTCTTTCTTTTCTTAATCATATAACTAACGGTTTATCCATAATTCAATCTCCTATATCTTAAATCGAGTCCATGTTGTTTTTAGTCTAACAAGTTATATTTATCTTTTTACTTTCTAAATTTTCCGGCGTCCGGTGATACATAAGGTTTTAAGTTTCTGTTTCTAATATTATACTCTCTTTTTAGGTTGAGATTATTTTTTCAAAACAAAACACTTATTCCGCACTTCTTTTTTAACGCGTGAGGGCCTTTATATATCGGAAAAAAACTTTTTTACTTCTCTCCGCACTATACTACTTGGCCTCAGATCTCTCAGCCACACTTGCTTCCTTTGCCTGAATTGATATTGGCGGTTTCATTTTGTCTTCCGATGCAGCACTGCCCGTCTTAATCGTTCGCTTGCGATCTTTTGGTTTTCTAGTTGGTCTATTTTCTCCTCTTCCACTAAGATTTTGGTTTTGAATACCTGAATACATGCTGTACCATACTGCAAACGTATTGGAATAGCTCCAGTCAAGGTACTCATTCTATTATTAAAGTGTTGTCCCATCTTTTCAGTTTCATTTACCAAATCCAAAGTCTGAAGAGACATTACGCTCTTGCCATCCTTTATGATCTGACAATTTCCTTCTCCACTTTGCCTTTCGTGTTTGACTGACAAGTCCAAGTGGTGAATATCTTTACATGCTTCTACATCAATCAATAATTTAACTTGAATGTCACCTTGCTCTTGCTGGTCTTGTCCCTTTTCCTGATTATCATCATCTAGTAATACTTTTTTTACAATATTAGTCTGTTTTTGATGAATTTCCATGTTTTCCTCCAAACGGGTCAATCTTTGTGATGTAATTTTCATACCTTTTTGGAACATGGTCATCATCATTTTTGTTTCTTCCCTCATTTCTTTGATGAGAGCTTCCAAGTTATACTTTTGATCATTATGAGTACATGTTGCCGTAATTGGAAGGTTGAGCATTATCTTCTCACTGTCATAAACTTCGCCTCTCTTCTGTTCTTTCATTTTTGCCTAATATTGGCTATTTTGTTATACAACAATCACACCTTATTTCTAAAACATCTTTTAATAAACAATCTAGATAAGTATATTTTATTCACGTATCTAGGAGCTATATCTTTCTGTATACCAAAAAAAATGTTTACTTCTTTCTAAAATAAGTCGGTATTCTAAATTCCAACTGTCTATTTTATTTATATGTTTTCAGAAATTAGCTTTGCCTACCTCACGAGGTCCTATCTTAAACCTATGCCTATATGTATCAGTTTGTACATGAAAAAAAAAAATCCTGCCATGTCTGTTTTTAATATTTATACTACATACGATTCTCCTCACTTTACTTTATTAATTGTTATATTTCATTAAAATGTCATTACTAAGTTGTAACAATACAATTAAAATAATACACTTACAGCTTGACCTGGCTTTCTCTGACACCTGAAACAACTAAAAAATGCATTTACATTAATATACAAGTATATATATATATATATATCAAAAGGAATATGTGAGCAAAATATACATAAGTCATGTTTAAAAATTATTTTGGCTCACTAAGCATACATTTTTATTTTGATCATCTACTTCCTATGGTTTGTTTATTTGTAATCCGATATGAGAGATTGACCTTGCCGACAAATTTATTTGATAAGGGCGCCAGTCGACAAAACAATGGCCTTATCAAATATACATATTAATGGATAATGATCCAAGCACACATTGATAAGGATTATAAAGTTTAAATGCGATTAAAATTTATTTTGAGTTTCACTTCACTTTCAAAAAAAATTTAATCTGATTCTGCTAAACGAAAAAAACAAAAAATCTCTGCATGAATAAGTAAATGGTATTTTAAATGACAATATTAATTAAGTCTAAGACGTATAACAATTAAGTAAGGTAATATGTCTGACCTGGATTCGAAACCAGTTACTATTTTGGTCAAGACACAAAAAAAAATCAATTTAAACAGCCTAAAGTACCATTAACAAAACCAAATATACACACACAAAAAAAAAATTAAATATAAAAGTAAAATCCCATGACAACTGCCACTCCGAATTATGAACCTGGGATCGAAACCAACTACCATTTTGATCACAACCCGAAATAGGTTAACAATTATCAAGCAATTTTACAGATTCACGCATTGAGATCAAAAACTGTTTAAAAACATTTATATAAAAACGGGTTTTACCGAACTATAACAAGTTGTATACCATATACACCCATATATATGAATATGTACATCATTAAATAAACATATATATGACTACATATAAATATACAAACAGATATACCTATACACATATTTTTTTTCATCTTTATCGTGTACATGATTTTATTAGAACGATTTGTCATATTGCAGACCGCATACTCCTATTAATTTAGGCTAGTAAACGCTGGTCGCAAATATAACATGGAAAGAATGATTGTAGACATAGACCTATTCTTTCAGGCTACTCAGCAATTCTAAAGTGTAAGGGGTCTTCACCTAACGGTTACTCAGAGAGTCTTCACCAAAAACGGTTCTAAAAAACAAGGGCTTCACCTAACAGTTACTCAAAGGGGTCTTCACCTAATGGTTACTCAATAAATGTTTCAATAGCATAATCCAAACAGAGAAAAAAAATCTTTACTAAAGGCGGCTGACATATATGTTATACAGAAAATATATCTTATATATATATATGTATTAAAATGAACATACACATTTACTATTTCACAAGTTGGAAATCAAATTTGATATTTTATTAACAAAATTTATACTTATATATATATTTGCAAGGAAACGTAACTGCAAAATATTTAAGAGTGAAAAAAAATGTTGCATGATTAAAATTATTCATTATATATGAAAACGAACGCAGAGAAAGTGAAAAAAATATTAGCTGACACCGTACGTTGACATGTCAATTCGAACTTATCAAACTTTAGATCTTAGAAAAAATAAAAAAAATGTTATCTATTAGAATCTTTACAAAAATTTGTACAAACGGGAAAAAAACACTTTATCTATTTGTACTTTTTTACAAAATATTAACACTACCGTCAAAATAAAAGTCATAGATCAATTCATAGATCACATGACCCTATCTCTTAAGCTTGTAAGTTATAAACAGTGAGGATTGCCAATTCCTCTACAAGCTTTATGATAAGCATTTATCATAAAGCTTGTAGAGGAATTGGCAATCCTCACTGTTTATAACACTACCGTATATATGTTATATTTCGAAAAACATTATTACATCAAAACTTCTCATATTTAAGCAATATTAAATAACAAAGTACAAAAGCTATTTAAAGGGAGGGCGGGTGGGTATGTATTTGACACTTCCGCAGCATTGAAGCTATATACTTTATGCGACAACAAAAATAATATGGCGACTGGCCATTACAAAACTACTCATTCGGGAAAAAAAATCTTGCTATAACTCTGAAATCTCATTTTATAATCACAAAAAAAAACAACTAATGGAGTGTTAACTTCTCTAAATGTAAAATATTCATTTTAGCAATTTATAACTCGGAAAAAGTTTTTACATTATGACACATTTAACTTGTTAATTAATTTTAAAAAATGACATTTGGTTCACATTAGGAAACAAAACTCGGAAAAATTATACTTATATTTTTATATAACTATATTAGACTAAAACAAACTTCTCAGAGTACTAATATTTTTTTTTAAAAATGACATACGTCCCACTGTGACAACTCCGAGAAAACTTTTACATATATCTATTATTTCAAATCCCCTATTCCTATTCTTCCAATAAAAAAATGAAATTCGGCCCATGTTGAGCGCCAAAATGCGGAGAAAAAAATTTACTGTGACAGTCAGATGATGTATGTTGGGTTTAACCCAGTTCGAATACTAGGCAAAAGTACCTTGAGGCCACCCATATGTGAGATATTAAATCAAGAATACTATGACCTCTGCCCTATTCGCCTATTTTCGAGGCTAACTATGAACCAACAACCTTATCTGAGACACGCATAAATTACTTTCTCATCCGGCCCAAAAGTAGCATCAGGGGAGAAACATGGACAGGAACACCTACAGAGCTAAATAGTTAAATGTGCATAATAGAAGTATGTGTTTTGCATGCCTGGATCATTTGAAAAGTAAAAATAAAGCATTAAAATAAAATTAGAAAACTGAAGCATTTTAGTTAAATAATAGATATTTAATTAATGACTTTAAAATATTAATAATGATTTAATGGCCTCTGCTATTCCCTTAAATGAATGGAAAACTAATTAGACAATAAAAACAGATAGTAACGATATATTTTTGCGGTCTAGGTTTTTTCTTCTCAAGTTTAATAAAATTGTCAACTCGAATCTCCTCGATAAAGTACAATAATAAAAATCTTTCGTAAAGCATTTCTAATTGCTGTGCGCTAAAAACAGTTTACAATTATTTCAGACGTATATAGCTAAATCAGATATACGTAATGAGACTAATGGCGGACAAAAGAGGCGTTATCGAGGAGATCAAGTTGGCAAACAAAGAAAACTTACTCATAGTTATTTTACAACACATAATTGGATTTAGGAAGATATTTTAAATGAAAAATTAACTTTTAAACTTAACCGCAATGGAATACAAAATATTTATACATGTTAGTAATGAAGAATAGCGAAGGAAAAAGGGTTAAATATATAGATAGATGATCACACAATATATATATATATCTAAGACTAGTCTAGTAAAAATGGTTACATAACGAATATATTTAAATACAACATTTCAGAAATATAATTCAATGAAGCAATTAATAAAGATATGAACAAAAAAAGGTAGAAAGTAAATAGTTCATGAGGAGAGATACGATTACCGTCCTGATTCCTTGGTCATGTTTCCTCGGCGTTTGTAGCTTGGTACATCTGTCGATAGGTATTTGTCCGGACAAGGAAAAATGGCAATGCTAGCATTCTTTCACGAAAAGTCCCACAGACACGGCACAGAGTTCAGATTACTATTGGGTGGATACTACGGCATTTTGATGGTATTTAGGAACCTCGGTGATAGGCAAAGCTATTTGCCTAGCCAAGCATAGTAGAATCCATCAAATTCATATGACTTTTAGCTTGTAGCATGTTCAAACTTCTCCGTGATTTCAAAGACGACAGTTGAATAACTTTTGGAGCACAATGGAAACGAGAAGCAAAATCTGGAAGGATCAAAGCACAGGAAAAATCTGCATGAATTCTCTACAGAGAAATCTCAGCAAGCACAAGAAAAAGCCTCCAGAGAAATCTGAATGCAATCTTCAAAAGGAAAATCTGAAAAGCCATCTCCAAAAGGTAAATCTGAATAGCCAGCAATAAAACTCTGAACAATCTAGTCTTTTGTTCACTCTCCTATTTATACATTTTTTGTAAGCTACCTTCTATTGTTTTATGTATGATCTTAGATCTTGATAAGCCCCCCCCCCACGCTCCTTTGTTTCAAGGTAACATTTTCTAAAAATAACTTTTACTTTTTTATTCTAAATTTCTTTCTTTAAACTTTGAATTTTATTAATTAAAAAAGAAAGAGAAGGCCATCTTTAATTTGCCTTGAATGGGCTAATTAATTAAAAATATACATTCTTTTAGAAAATGTTGGCAGGCTTATCTCAAAATCAAATCATATTAAATATTTTAACAAGATTTAAAAAGAAAAATACATCCTTATTTCTTTTAATAAAATAAGCATTTTATTTCAGCAGAATTTTGCATTAACTCATATATATATATATACGCTTGACATATATATATATATGTTTGACTAATAGGTTTTACAAGCAATTTTTATTAACAGAAATCTAATCTTAGAATGGAATTTATTTAAAAGGAAATATTTACTGCACATACAAATTTAATGAACGTAATTAATTTTAGCTTTAATGCAAAACCCTGCTGATATTGGACTATTCAGGCCTGCAATACTAATTAAGTTTATAGGAGGCTGTGAAGCATGGATTGGACTTCAGATCCATTGCTTCACATGTTGCCAACAAATGTATCAGTAACATTGTGAAACCAGACTTTAGTTGAATCTGGAGTAGTATTTATAGCTCTGGTATCAAGTTCTTTCATGTACCTGTTGCTAGTAAATGTTGTATTGAAAGTATGTTGTTTTTTAGAATGTTAATAATTTTATTGTACTATCAATAGGAAGTGTTGTAAGTTATTATTGTTATTTAATTGTTTCATTAGCATAAACAATGCTTCATCATGGATTACAATTGTCAATAAATTTTCCACATAAAAGCTTACCATTATATCAGTTCTTTTAACTTTCATGTTCTTGATTAATTCTACAAAGTGTTTAGAATCGCTAGCAAAAGATTGTGTCTTGTATATTGAAGAACTAAGAATGATAAGAAGAAATCCTGACAAATTTTGGCAAAGTGAATTTCTAGACTAACAATAAGTTTTTATAGAATGTAGTCCTTATTGATTTTAGGTAGACCACAAGAGATTTAGTGACAATGTGGTGTTAGTTTACTTTTTTCTGCCTAATTGAAATGTCAGTGATACTTTCTGAGTAATGCTTGTAATTTTGTTTCTGTAGTTGGTATCAGATATTTTTGCCCCGTGTTTTTTATTTTCCTGCTATTAGGTATTCAGATATTTTGTTTTCATAATCAGAAATATCTATTACATTTATAATATTATTTTTGTCAGCATGAAGAATAATTATAATTTTGTCTAGTTTATGATAACTCTCCTTTCATTATAGAAAATGTTTGATTTAAGTTTTTAAATGTCTCAACTGTTTATTTTATTAAACTCTCTGACCTCCAGCATAATCCTGCTGCTTTTTCTAAAAGCAATTTTTGAATCACTTCTTTAGTTGTTGCCATTATGTCTAATAAATGGATATTATATGATGTGGTGTCAACGTTTAGTCCTTTTTCCAGAACAGGAACATCACAAAACATGTTTAGAATGGTGAGTTAGTTGGTACACTATGACATTTGATATGCCCATGTAGATTTACAAATTTCTTCTATTTTTTTATGCAATTTTAGAATATGATTTTATTACTGATTGAAAAACTTTTGTAAAGTGTAAGTTTATTTTTTTAGAATACATTCTATATTACCAATGGAACATTGTTTGATACTTAGAATACCTTTGAGCATTTGTTTGTTTTCTTAACTGTGTCTCACTTGCTCTCTGAATAATTTTTTCAGCTCTTTAGAAGTGTTGGAGACTTTATTTGCAGACCTTTAAGAACAGCCAATTCAGATTTATATTTCTGTGAGAAAGTTAGTTGATTTTTCACTCTGGCCAGTTTTATATATAATTTTTCATAATGTCTAAAGTTTAATGTCGTTCTTGCTGAATACTTAGGATATGTCTGAAAGTTTGTGTTGGACTATTTCCATTGTTCAATATTAATTATTAAATGTCTAGAAAAATGAAAACTTTATTTAAATTGTCCAAATACATTTGTTTGTTAGTGATAGACCCAGGTTAATCTCTAATTCATTTCAAGATTTTATTTTCATCTTTTCTTGAAGTATTGCTAATCTAACTAGTGACAGAATTAACATGGGAATCAAACCTGGACCTTTAGTTTTTCTTTTTCCAAGTCACTGATTGCTGAACAAATTTCTTTTGCTTTGTGAATTGTGAATTTAAAGTTATGCTCAAGCCAACTAGGCTATTTTATCAAAGGCCTCAGTTAGTAGAAATTTCATACACTTATCTATAATAGTTTGCATGATTTTTTCAGATTTTTTTCTAAGGGCAATGAATGGCTACATGTGAACATTTTTTAAAATTTTCTTTTGTAAAAAGAAGAAAAATTCGAAGATGCTACTCAAGTGATAATTGCAAATAGTTCCTTAAATGAACCAAGGGTGATGGCTCATATTCTTTGTTAGACATTCATTAATCTTGCCTTAGAAAAAGGTGACAAAACCAAAAGGACTGTCACAGCTAAATGAAATTTTTTATAATTGTTGTCTTTGACAGAATAATATAGTTAGTTAGGCTTTACTTGAAATTCAAAATTCACAAATCTAAAGGTCCAGGTTTTATACTCAGAACATTGTATTATACACTAACCTGTGTGCTATTGCTAATTGTCAAATGTATTTAAATACAAGTTTGAATTTTTCTAAAGACATTAAAAAAAAAAATTAGATGATGGAAATAATCCAACATTATCATTATCACAAATTTTTAGGCAAACCTTGCTTGACATTATATATAGTATGCATTTGAAGTTGCCAGTTAAAGAAATAACATTTTTTTTTTACTGTATAGTCATCACTGATTGACTAGATCAAGGAATTGTTATTTATATGCTTGACTACTTATGTTATTTACAGCTATTAGTCTTATTAAGTAAGGAGAAAGGATTTCCACTTTTAATATATGCACTGTTCTGATCTTATAATAGCTCAACAGTTATGTTGAGTACTGAGAATACTCTCAAACCCAAACACAAGATAGAGATTTTTGATCTCTGCATTTACTAAATAATTTTGAATATTACATAACTATTAGTCTTAATGGAATTAAGAATGTGTATTGATATCTAAAGAATTTTAATTTTTAATTATCTTTTTTTTCTAATTTAACTAAATTAACTTCATAATAACCCTTTGCATGCTTGTAGATATGTACCTTTTGCATGCTTGTAGATATGCACACAATTTAAACAGTACACATGTTCTTACATATAATTACCATTGATGTAATTGAAAGAATTAAAAAGACTGAAATAATGATAGACTGATATATTTCTAGAAGAGATGATGATGATGGATTGATTATAAAAGACTTAAAAGATTGCATATGCAAGATGGTTGAATTAAATAAAAAAAGTTTGTTGATACAATGTAGAAATGATTGAGGCTGAAATGAAGATAGACTACATATATTTCTAGAAGAGATGATAATAGATGGACAATCAAAGTCTTAAATTGATATCCAAGAGATTGTAAAAGAGGGCATGTTTAAGATGAAAGAATTAAGTAAGAAAGTTAGTTGATGGGTTGTGGAAATAATAAGTTATAGATTGGAGACACTGGTTAAATATGATAAAACCCTCATAGTATAGTGCATTATTAATGTTTGAAGATGATGGTGTTTATATATATAGTGTGTTCCACTGAAAAAATGGCATTCTTTTTCCAAGCACCTGCAGTGATTTCTCTAAATTAATGCATGTATTATGTATTGTTTGTTTAGCTATTTACCAGAAAAAAATTAAGGTGGTAATATATCTGGATCATGAATTATATTATGATAGAATAAAATAGTAATGTTAAATTTTATTTTAAATTAGGCAAAACCATTACTGTAACATTTGAAATGATTCAAACTGTGTATGATAATAGACTATGAATCAGAATAATGTTTTAAATAGATTACAAGATTTTATGATGGCAAAGATTCCTGAAGACAATCCAATGGTCCATCATATCAAAACAACTGGAAATAAAGAAATCATGCAAACAGTTGCCACAATTTTTTTTAATTGATTGCTGCATGTCTATCATTGTGGAAGCCACTGGCATTCTTAAAATCCCAGTTCATTTTCATTTCAAAAGGAAGATTTGAAAAAGCAAATGTGCAGTACTTTGTATCTTGTTGATAATCAATCAAAAAGATACCAGAGTACAGAAGTTCAGAAACAAGCAAAATACTATAACTATCAATCTGGAATTTTTGTCAAATATAGGATAATGAGATATGATATTTCCAATATGAGACATCAATCAAGTGTCACAGTGTAGTATGAAGATTTCTAGATGAACAAAAACCAAAAAATTGTGAAAACAAAAGTGTGAAATCAAAATATTGATCACCATTTAATTCTAAAAGCATTATTTGCCACATAAACATTTCTGAACAACAGATGGTAAATGCTAATATTTAGATGTTTTGAAGCACTTGTGGGCCAAACTTTTGCATAAACAACCTTGAAACCCATAAGAAAAACTTTTGATTATTACTGCATGATAGTGCATGGCCCACAGTGCCAAAGTAGTGTGTGGTTTTGGGGCCAAAATAACTTGAGTATCTGTTCTAACTTTAGCTTCTTCTGACTTTGGTATATTTCAAAAATTAAAGTTTGTCATGAAAGATGCATATCTTGGTTTGATTCAGGAAATCCATAAACTTGTGATAAAGTTTCTGTAGACAATTCCAGCAGAGGATTTCAAAGACTGGTTCAGTTTTATGATCATTTCCAATGGTATATTGAGTCACAAGGAGAATATTTTGAAAAATCCTAATAAAAACAAAATATGAATAACTCCTTGTGTTTTATTTTATCTCAGTAACTTTTTTATTGTGATGCATTATGTATATTTATAAAATAAAATAAAAACTATAAAGTGTAAACAATTATGTATATATAACATTCAATGGGATATTTTAGAAAAAATTGCTAAATATATTATATGTGAGAAAAAAGTGAAAGTTGTTTTATATATATGTCCCAGCAAAATTTGGGAACTAATTTTAATATTATTTTTCAAAACAAACCAATAAATTATTACTTTTTAAAATTTTCATTCTTATATATTTACAAAATATTATTATGGCTATGTTAGAAATAATATTAAAATTTATCTTTAATCTGTATTCAGAAGATCTATTCATTTGAGACTAATTTTAAGAAATTTTATAAAGCATTTTTCATGCAATGTTTCAGTCTTACAAATAAGGAGAGATAAATAAATGGTGAATTTTTAAATTAATATTTAAATGAGGATTAAAAAATGGAGGCATTTAAATTCTGCATAATTACTCAGTCTTTTTCAGTGGAGGTCCTTTGCATTTTTTTTCTTTTAGAAGAATAACGATTAATTGTGTTGTTGCTGCTCATTATCTTTTCAAAATGGCAGAATTTGATCATGAGGGTCATAGCTATTTTTTTAATGATCTTGTGCAATTTCTTCCAGTATTAAAGAATTTGTTATTAATAAATACATATGACTATAGCCACTTTTTTTTTAATTATAAAATTTAATTGTCAGAAAAATTAGTAGACATTAGGTATTGAGCTATGTTTAATTTAAATATATAAATGTTAAAAAGCATTTCATTTAATGATTACACTTATAGCTGCTTCTAATGATTTTAGTAATGGCCGATTTTTATTTAAGTTTTTAGTCTCATCTATTATAAAATTATAATATTTGAAAATAATGGTCCTTTAAAAATGAATGTTTCAAAGATGAAAACAATTCGTTAGTTAAACTGTGCTCCCAGTAATCTTTTATGAAGTAATAATTTATTTTGATAGTACACTTATTTTGTCTGCCCAGACACTATATTTTATTAATAGATATCCCCCCCCCTCCAAAAAAAATTGATTTTTATATAATGCGAAAATATATTTGAAAAGTATTTTGTGATAATACTAAGTACAACTTTCAACTTGCTTATACCCTTGTCAATATATTGTTTATTTTAAAAATTATTGCATTATAATTTATAAAATTTATTTTAAAGAGTAAAATAAACAATCTTTTCTAATAGTATAAAAATGTTTATATTCTATTCATAGATAGTTTGGAATCATAAAGGCGTGCTATTTTTTTGACTCCAACAAAAAGACATGCCTCCCACACTTCACCCAATCTTTAATTTAATTTACCATCCTCAAAAATAGTTTTAATTGAGTTTTCTTCATATAATTATTAATCATTTTGGTTTATTAAAACATTGTCATAATGGTTTATCATTTAGTATAGCAATATTTTTTTATATAGGTATGTTTTTAAGGTTGTATTAAATTTGATATATCGGATTTATAATGCAATGTCTAATTAGAGTTTTTGAAGAAGGGTTAAAATATTTATGTAAATAATTTAACTTGTTTTAATTAATGAAATTATTCTTTATTATAATTCAGTGTTCTCAAGCTACTGATAAACTCCACAGATGATGTATAGCGGAATGATTTTCAGATACTGGAAAGCCAACTTTGCATAACAAACAGTGCCCAATCAAAAGTATCTCCTGCTGCCTAGCAGAATAGAATGTTGATTGTTCAAAGGCTGGATACCATTTCTAATATAAACAGTATTTTCTGTCTATTTTCACTCTTTCAGTCACTGTTGTTATTGTATGACCCATTTCTTGTGAGCTTAACATGCCATCGGATATATATCTCTATATTAACTATGACAATAGGATTGTATGTTTGTACAATCATATTTCAATTCTTTAACTACACACACAGCATTTCTGATTTCAATTCTTTTTTTTTACCTCAAGCCTTCAAGAATTAAGAAAGAAATGGTGTGGATAGGCTTAGTAGGCTGGTAGTTCTTAGTTGTGATCTTTATTCGAGGCAGTACAATCATTAATGAGTCATTTGGAATGGATTTTGAGTGAGATGGAAGTTTAAGCTGACAAAGAGCGACAAAGTGTATATGCTTAAGCAACCTTATTAATGAGCACCATATCTACTATGGAAGTGGAAGAGCCTAGAAAATATGTTTTAAAATGGCTGTCTCATACAGTCTGGCTAAATTGTCATATCTGGCAGATTAATCATTACAACAATAGAAATAATATCAATAGTAGAAATAAAGCAGATGGAAATGATAGTACTAACGTTTTATAATTTTTTTCCTAAATGTGAGTGCATGAATTGTGTGAACTTTACATGATATAAACTCTTCAAGAACTGCACAGAGGACTGCATTGATGACTAAAGAAACTGTCAAGATTTAAGATCAATATAGTTGTTCTTAGTGAAACTTCTCTCCTAGAAGAAGCTTGATTTTGGATTTACCATAATGTTTAATATCTTCTGTTTTTGGATTTGCCATAATGTTTAATATCTTCTGTTTTTGGAATTTCTTGTTGCATCAATGAAAACTAATACTATCAAAACTCACTTTGTACAAAGGCACTAGTGTTCAATTTATTAGTGTATGTGTTTTAATTTTAGATGCAGAGAATTTATAGAAATAAAACTTGTCCTTTTTTGGATATCATTATTACAGCAATATCATTAAAAGTTTAATTTTTTTCTTCTTGGAAACTTTGATGCATGTGTTGATATAAATAGTGGTCTTTAATCAATACTTATTTAGATAATAAGAACCACTATAAAGGAACATATATGAATCTGTGTTCAAACCAATAGCATTTAGTAAATAATATTGCAGGTATCAGAATACAAGAGCTCACATTATACAAGCACTGACAAGTTAGATTGTTAGACAGTTTATGAATTATTGACTCTAAGAATAAATTTATTGTTGCATTAAAAAATAGATGTTATTCCAGTCATCTTCATATAAATTGATGATTATTCTTTAGAATCTATATGTACTAAATTTTAACAGCTATTAAACACTAAAATTGCTAATTTGGATATTACTGAAGAATGAAATTGTCTTAAGAAATATTTATGGATGTATATAAGTCTATTATTGATTTCACTAAAAATAATTATGACTGCATTTCTGATAATCTTATTATTCATGATTTGATTAAATAGAATCATGCAACTTTATTTTCTTGGCAGAATAATAAATTAAATGTAGAACTGCATAATAAATAAAGAGGTCTAAAGGCAGAAGTTCAACAACTGAAAATAAAGCTTAAAAATAATTAACGGTTTGAAACTGCAAAGTGGATATAGATTTTATTGATCATGGTCACTGTAGATTTTTTGTTACATATGGAAAGCAATATGTAGACCTGAGAGAACAGTATCATAATTCTATTAAATTCAGCAATAGCACTTTTATATGATGACAATGATATTTTAAACTAGTGAACTAAGTATTTTGTTCATCTTTTGAATAATGATACAAGAATTCAGAGGATGATTTTTAATGATATATCCATTTTATCTGTTCATTTAGTTTTAGATAAAGATATCCAGCTTAGTGAAATTAAACAGTTCTTTATAATCTTAAAAATGGTTTTGATGAAATACCTAAAAAAGTATTGAAACATGGTGATGTTAGTTTTAAAAATATATTTTTTAGAAATATGTGGACCCAATAATTTAAGCCACTCATTCTTAAGGATGCTTTTATTGTTCCAATTTTTAAAACAAGAGGAATAGACAAGATTATAACCATTAGCAAAGAATATCATTGTTATTTAATATAGCAAAATCATTTGCAAGGATTTTGTCAGTTCGGTTACATCCAATCATATATGAATGGATACTAGAGACTCATGGTTTTATAGAATCAGGAAGCACAAATGCAAGACAACTATCAGAAACAAAGAGATGATTAGCACGGGTGTATGGCATTGTTTGAAATTAGTTAAATGTCTACTAAAATTTATTTATATTATATAGCTTTTATATGATGAAATGAAAAAAAGTGTTATTCATATAGGTGAAAAATCTAAGACATTTGAAATAAAAACTGGTATTAAACAAGAATGTGTATTTGCTCCAACATTGTTTTCAGTTTTTATGACAGTGATCTTTAAAATGATTTGTAGGTAATTTAATGGAACAGAGATCAAGATATGATACAGATTTGATGGTAGAACTTTTAATTTGAATTGATTAAAGGGAAAAACAAGAATTTCATCTTCTTGAATTCAGTCAGGCTTTACAGTGTGCTGATGACTATTGTTTTTGCCATCTCAAAAGACTATTCTTATTGTTTCAAATGAAACATATTGAACCTGATTGAAATCCAATTAAGTTTTTAATTTTCACTAAACTTAATTTTTGTTAAATCTTATTTGATGTTTAAATTTTTATTATTATTTAAAAAGAATACACAAAATACACACACGTTTATATGTAAAATGGATCATTTTAATGTTTATCGATTTATTTTAAAATAATTTTCTTATACCGCTTGTTTTTACTTTAAATCAATTTGATTTAAAAACAAGCTGGCTAGCTAATTGCATTCCTGTTGCTTTTATTTAATTATTGTAAATTAATTCTAAAAGCGGAGATTTGATTTTTATGTAGTTGTTTTCATGTCAATAATCCCTGGGCAGAATTCCTTGATTAGATTGAGCGGGAGATTAATATTTGCCCTGCCTAAGGCACAGAAATTGGACAACAAGGAAAGTGTTTCGTGGGAAATGGAGCAACGTATAAATAGCCCCGAAAAT
>JAQFVV010008592.1:0-5000 GCA_028023455.1 Epiperipatus broadwayi | reverse complement strand
TATGAGAAATCTATCCTGAATTCTTTTGTTTTTAAAGAGATTGAAGATTGTGAAATTTTAGATTCTCTTTATAAAATGAGACATAAGAAATGTGTTGGTTTGGATTGTATTTCTGTAAAAATATTAATTGAAAATGTTTCCATTCTTTTACCAATTTTATCTTTTTTATTTAATTCTTCTATTGATTCAGATATATTTCCAGATTGTTTAAAATCTGCTGTTGTTACACCTATTTTTAAGAGTGGAGATAGGGAATGTTTGGAAAACTACAGGCCAATTTCTATTTTATCAACATTGTCTCAAATTTTGGAAATGTATGTAAAAAACAGAATTGTTTTGCTTTTTCAAAAATATAATTTATTTTCAAACAATCAATTTGGGTTTTTGCCAGGAAGATCTACAGAACTGGCTTTATCTGAACATGTTTCAGTCATCACTGAATCTTTAGAAAAAGGTTACAAAACTATAGGCATTTATTTTAGATTTGCGGAAAGCATTTGACTGTGTTCCACATGATATATTAATAATTAAGTTACACCATTGTGGCATAAGAAGTACTATGCTTGAATGATTTAAATCTTATTTAAGTAATAGAAGCCAATTTGTTAAAATTAATAATTTCTTGAGCAATTCTGAAATAATTAGATATGGGGTTCCTCAAGGTTCAGTCCTGGGTCCATTGTTATTTACTGTTTATATTAATGATCTGCTTGATCTAACTCTTCATTCTAACATTTTTTGTTTTGCAGATGATACTGCTTTGGTTACTTCAGCAGTTTCATATAGTTTACTTGAGAAACTTGTGAATGAAGATTTATTTAAAATTACACAATGGATGAACAATAATAGATTACTGCTAAATATTAATAAATGTAATTACATAATATATTCTCTTAAAAATATTCCAGCAAAAGACTTGTTAATTCAATTGCCTTATGTGAATCAAATGTCAGAAAATTACCAGGACTTCAACAATTTCTTACCTTGGCTTTTGGCTTCAAGTAAAATTAAGAAAACTTAATTTTCTTTTTTATAGATTAAAAGATTGTTTGAATAAATCTGTCCTATTAAGTATATACAAACAATTTTTTTTAAGCAGACTTTGTTATGGTATAACATTATGGGGTGGCACTGCAGCATATTTTTTGAAGTCTTTGCAGACACTACAAAATTTTACATTAAGAATAATTTTGTTTAAACCTTTGGATTTGCCAAGACTTGAATTATTTAAGTGTGCTGGAGTTTTAACTATTCATCAATTATTTTTAGTGAATATTTTGTGTTATTATATTAAATACAAAAAAATGAATAAAAATAATTCTTTATCAATAATGGTGACTAGATTAAGTGATTTTGATTTATTATTTGAATCAGTGTACTTTAAAACTCATTGCAGATATCAGAAATGTTATCTTGGTCCAAGATTTTATAATATTTTTATAAGAAACATTGGATTTAATGTTAATGACCTATCAAGGAAAACTTTGAGAAAATTAATTATGAACTGGATTATAATTGATGATAATCAAAAACTTTTTATTTCTATTTAATTATTTTATTGTATATTAGTGTTTTTTTGTTTTATTTGCACATGTATTTTTGTTAAGCTCCATGCATGATTTATTTATCACAAGGAGGTTATATGTTTAATAAATTAAAATTAAATTATTATTATTATTATTATTATTATTATTATTATTATTATTATTATTATTATTATTATTGTTGTTGTTGTTGTTGTTGTTGTTGTTGTCAATTCAATTTCAAGTGCTACAATATTCATTTTTTTAAAAGTACATATCTATACAGGTAATTTTACATGATTGTATCCACTTTAGTAATGTTAATTAATCACATTATTGTCCAATAGGAGTGATTTCTGTATAAGTTCTTCATAAGATGAGTTGCAGTCCCCAACCAGAACAGTGGGGCTTGCATTCATGGCAAGAATTGAATTTATATTATAAATTATAGATTCTATCTTTTGCTTTTCTACTACTACTACTACTACTACTACTACTATTATTATTATTATTATTATTATTTATTTATTTATTTATTTATTTGAACTCTTTTCTTATTTAAATATTTTTAAAACATTTATAATTATTTAATTGATAATTATAGTTGTGCAATTATTTTATTTCAAATTTATATTTTTAACTTTTTTGTCATTTTTTTTACTTGAATATGTTTTGAAAAATTATTATATATACACAATACTTATTATTTATTTAAGTCACTTATTAAATTATACATTACTATTTTATTAGTGATGCTGTAAATTATGTTATTACCCTTTTTTTAAATAAATATTCATACATGTTTGAAACAGTATTTGTTACATTTTTAAAATTTTATTATCTTACTATACTTATTAAATTATGCATAACTTTAAAAAAAAATCTCCATTTAATTTGAAGAATCTATCACTTAGAGGCAATTTTCAGGTGAGAACTTTCTATCATTTTACATAATATCAAATTCCTTAAATAATAACTTTCTTAAATTTTTCATATTTTAATATAAAAAAATTGTTTTAATAATTTTGATATTCTTTTAATAAGTTCAATAATGATGTTTTTAATAATATTTTTATTGTAGAAAAAAATATATTTTTAATGTTTTTTTTCTTCTTTTTAATGATTTGTATAATGAGTTTTAAATTACTTTTTCTGTTAGAATGGGTAATAGGTTAAAAAAGAGTTGGATTGCTTATTTAAAAAGGAGATTGAAATTAAGTATTTACCTTTCCTTGTCTCTGATTTGAATTTCAGTGTCTCTTACCTCTTTTATTCTGTTTATTTGAAAGGGAAAATATTGCAGTCGAATTTAATGATTTTGTCATAAATCACTTTTAGTTTGTTCTTTTAATAATAAATGTCATAAATATCAAATTGATTTATGTATTTGGTAGAGCATTGGATTTAATATTATGAGATTGAGATATTGCAAATAAAGATACTGTAAATTAATTCTGAAGTCAATTCACTTATTTTTTTAGTAATAATATGTAGACTCCAGAGATGATTGAGAATCTATAATTAGTTTGATATATGCCAATTTATTTATATAGATAACATTAATAATGGATATTTATAATTAATGTGTGCAACTTATTTATTTATATTCTTATATCTTTCATATTTTTTTTTAAAAATTCACTTCATTAAATTATTTGCCAGGTGTATGTGATACATAATATAATGTGATGATGAAGAAACAACATATAATGGATTACAAAATAAAATGTATGCATGGTTGTAGAATGATAAGATGTCGAAGTATCAGTCACATAATTGGCATTTTGTTCCACTAATCTGAGAATTAAAATGGATCATATCTGTATAGACATCGATTTTAAAATTAGTCAATATTAGTATTTTAATTCTTTGATCAAGCATTACAAATTTAAACTGGTACCTTTTTTGTCCTCTTACCTGACCCATGATAGTGAGAGAATGTGTATATCCTGTAAGTTACAATATATATTTTTTATTAATATATCTAGCTTTGTAGCTTATTTTTCAGGATTATTAAAAAATTCTAAGATATATTATTAAAATATATAATAAATATTTTTCTGATATATTAAACATAGTAGTAGAATCTTAATATTTATTATTAAATTATATGTAATGTCATTTTTAAAAAAGGTTTTCAGTTAAGAAAGATACAGTATGTGAGAAATTTAATTGCTGTACAGATAAATATTGAATGGTTAGTTGTTTGGGCAGCCATCTGACATTCAAACATTAAAAGTGATAGTTTGCCTTCAGTGGCTCACAATCTATAAAAACAAAGAATCACTGCTTCCACTAATAATTATGTCTTTTTTATATGTATATAGTATAACAGTTTCATATTTATAATATTTTAAATGTTTTTTTTTTTTTATAAAATAATGTCACAACAATAAACTTTTTTTATAAAAAGGATAAAATGAAGCATATATTTATCTAGCGATCATTGGATGTTATGGATCTGCAGTTTCCAGAATTCTGTGCTGACAATAGTTTTTGATAATGTTATATCTTTATTTTCTTGAAGCATTTTTTGAATCAAATTCTTACAATAATAAAACATTATGCCATGGTTTGCAACAGTGGCATAATAGTTACTTAAAATATTATTAGTAATAAGCTAATCAGATTTTTTTTCCCTCTGAGAAATCAGTCTATTAATTAAATCCACAAATTAATGCAATATAAAATTATGCCAGCCATGTCTTTTAGTAGTTAAGATCCAGTGGAATCTGTTAAAATGAATTAAATTGATTCTAGAAAGTCAATTATTATATGATTAGTTTATTGTAGTTTATACTGAAGCAGATGTATTTAGAGATAATCCATTCCAAGTCCATCATTAAGACCAGTATTAAAAATACTATTTAAATAATAAAAAAATATAAAACATATATAACATATCTCAGGAATACTTTAAAGACAAGTAAAATTCGTCCTTTGAAAGCATAGAATTAAAATATAAACATATATTCTAATAAAAATTCAGATAATTAATTTCAAAACTTTCACTTTTTGTGAAATTACATATGGCAGTTTATCTGGCTAAAGTTTTACCATACATTGTAATGCTATGCAATCCCATTCTTTTCCTGAATTCAGTAACATTGCTTCACTGCTAATAAAGTCCTCCACATGAATAGTACAGTTCCAGATTATAGCAAAAAATTAACTTTTTCATAAATGATTTTCTGAGATTGACATTAACACTTGCTATTTGCTTTTGATTAATCCATACTAACAAGAATAGTTTCCAATAGTTATGACATAAGCTGCTCAAGATGAAATTCTTTTTGCTAACATTAATTTGTTGTATTTTAATATGACGTAGAACCTTGATTTAATCATATTATGTTTAGAATTTAAATTGTTTATCTTTTTACCGATTTCTCTTTTAGAAGTTTTTGTTTTCTTTCACTTCCGTAATGATCAATTTTTGATACAATTATTTTAGACTTTGTATTAAAGCTAAAAAGA
>JAQFVV010008591.1:0-27004 GCA_028023455.1 Epiperipatus broadwayi | reverse complement strand
TATAAAAATACCATTATAAATAAAATACATAGAAACCTCTAATAATAAAAACAAATTTTTGATTACTTTACTTGGGGGGGAGGAAAAGATCCCGGCTTAACCAACACAGATGATAAGGACATCCGTACCAAGCTTTATCTATTAACAGACTGGTACATATTCTCAAATATCTAAATCCGCCAAAAACCCAGTTACTTTTCATTTTGGGGGGAAAAACCATAACGAAAATGGAAAAAGAAGAAACTATAAAATGACCAAATGCAACAAATTGTTTTTAAAAATTATTCAAAAGAATCTGGAAATACCGAAAAAAAACTATTTGTAAAAGCAAAAAAATAAATCTTAATGGAAAACCATTTTTATGAGTCTTAATATTCATTAAATATTTTCTGATATGATTGGATAATATTTTTAAATAATCTACTTTATCAAAAGAATTTAAATTTACCATTTTTTTTCATAATATCTATTAATTTCCGTTTAATCGACATTACTATGAATTTTTTTCACAAAAACATGTATTTATCATTATTTAATTCTTTCGTCAATTTTCTCCCTGAACTCAAGTTTGCTTTCATAATGACAAACCTACCAGCTTTGTCTTCATAGGAGAAATGATACACGATCATTACCAATTAGCCCTATCTTTAAGATGTCTAACCTCAGCATGATTAACAATAAATTTTTCTTCCCTTTTTAAGCTTTTATTTAAAATCAATTGAATGCTGACTTTCTGCTCATCACTCAAATTACTAGATTCGATAGATGAAAATTCTATCAAAAACTACATTTTTGAATGAAAAGACAAAATTGGGACCCTTATCAAGAATCTTTAATTCTCTATCATTTAATTTAATATCAGAAAGATTAACAATTTTATTAATAGAAACATTACCCCTCACATACCCTATCACTACAATGAACTTTCTTCATTTTTCCAAACAACCATTTTAATTTTTTTCATACTATCTACCAATAGAAATTTGACATATTTTATCTAAACTGCTTCATGAAAAAATTTAAAATAGAATAATTCAAATCTTGCCTCTGTCTAAACAATACCTATTTCTTTTATATTCATAAATAAATTTGCAAAATTTAATAATAAAAAAATTTTCAAAAAACTATTAAAAATATATCATTTGTAAATTAACATCCAAATTCATATTTTTAAACAACTTTTTATTCTTTTTAAAATTAGTAATATAACTCCTAGGAAAAGCATTAATTTCCTACATTTTTTAAGAAAATACATCTGCCATTTTAATAATTTTATTCTATCACTCAATCTAAATAACTTTTTAATCCTCCTAGTATTATTCAATGGAAATTTATTCATAACTAAACCCTAACTACAAATAACAAATACACATCTAAACTAACAAACAAACAAAAAAACACCAAACATACACAACTTTTTTTTAGTATTTAATAATTTTCCATTGAATGACATTAGATGGATTAAAAAGTTATCTAGATTGAGTGATAAGATAGAATCATTAAGATGGCAGATTTATTTTCTTATTAAATGTAGGGAATTTAATGTTTTTCCTAGGAGTTGTATTATTAATTTTAAGAAAAATAAAAAGCTGCTTAAAAATAAGAATTTGGTTCTTAAGTTACAAACATATATTTTGAATAGTTTTTTGAAAGAAAATTTTACAAATTTATTTATGAATATAAAAGATATAGACAAGAGGCAAGATTTTAATTATTCAATTTTAAATTTTTTCATGAGGCAGTTTAGACAAAATAGGTCAAATTTCTATTGTAGAAAGTATGAAAGTAAATTAAAATGGTTGTTTAGAAAAATGAATAAAATTTATTGTAGTGATAGGGTATATGAAGGTAATGTTTCTATTAATAAAATTGTTAATATTTCTCATATTAAGTTAAATGATAGAGAATTAGAGATTCTTGGTAAAGGCCCTAATTTTGTTCCTTTTCATTCAAGCAATATAGTTTTTGATACAATTTTCTCTATTGAATTTAGTAATTTGAGTGAACAGAAAGTTGGCATTCAATTATCTTAAAAAGAAAAGAAAAATATATTGTTAATTCTGTTGAGGTTAGACATCTTAAGGATAAATTAATTGCTAATGACGTGATCATTTCTTGTGAAGACAATGCTGGTTGGTTTGTCATTATGAAAAGAGATGTGATCAGGGAGAAAATGGATAGAGAATTAAATAATGGTAAATATATGTTTTTAGAAAAAGATCCAGGTAATGTGATTAAAAGAAAGTTAACAGATATTATGGAAAAAATGGTAAATTTTAAAAATTTCAGAGTAGATTATTTAAATTGTTATTCAAATGATTTCATATCAGCTAAGATGTTTGTTAATATTAAGACTCATAAAGATGATTTCTCTGTAAGATTTATTTTTGATTTTACAGGTAGTGTTGTAGAGAGTATTTCTAGATTCTTGAATAATTTGTTTAAACAATTTGTTCATTTTGGTCATTACACAGTTTCTTCTTCTTTTGAGGCTTTTGATAAGATTAATAATTTTGGAATGGAAAGTAATTGAGTATTTGGTAGTTTGGATATTGAAAATATGTATCAATCTGTTAATATATTAAGCAGTATTTATGTTCTTATGTCTGTATTGGTTAAACATGGATCTTTGTCAAAGAATAAAATTAATGTTATTAAAGATTCACTTTTATTATTGGAGGATTCTATGTATTTTACTTATAATGGTAATTTTTATAAGATTAAGAAAGGTTGGATAATAGGTTGTATTATTTCTCCTTTAATTTGTTCAGTTTATATTAATTATTTGGAAGAGGAAATTATTATTAAAAAGAATTGTTTATATTTAAAGTTATTTGTTAGATATATGGATGATTGTTTGTAGTTGAGAATGATAAATTTAAGGAATTGGTAAATGAGTTCAATTATTTTGATCCTTTTATAAGATATGTGATAGAAGAAGAGGGTTAGAGTTTGTTAAGTTAAATTGGTGATTAGAAATGTAAAGACTAATTGTTTAATATTTACTCATTGTGTTAAAAGTAAAAAATTAAGGTCTATAATTAAAGTGATAGCTATCATTCTGTATCTCATAAAGAAGCTGCTTTAAGAAATTATTGTTGTAGGAATAAGAAATTAAATAATTCTAGTGGGATAGCTTTGTTTCAGAAAGGTCAATTTTATAAAGATTACTTGAGTGTTGGCTACTTTGATAAATTTGTTAAAAGTATTTTATTAAATAATAATATTTGTAAGGATGTAAAGGATGAAGAAAAATATGATTTTATTTCCATACCATTTAAATTGTCTTCTTATAAAATTGTATGTAAAAATAGTTGTTTGGAAATAAGAAAATTGCTTGGAAAAGGGGTATTACTTTGAATAAATTATTAAATAATACAAGGGAAATTTTTGATAGAAGACTATTCCTGGTGTAGTGTATATTATCTCTTGTTTTTTAAAAAGATTTATATAGGTCAGAGTAGTTTGAACTTAAATAAAATAATAAAGATATATAAAAGTAGGGTTAGAAATAAATAACTTTGTTCTGCTTTGTATGTCCATGAAAAAGATATGGGCCACACTATTAATTTTGATGAAGCTAAGGTTGTCTTCTTTGAGAGAAATGAAATAAAAAGAAGAATTAAAGAATGCTTATTATTGAAAATTTGTTATTCTGAAGTAATTAACTCATTTAAAAGTTCTTTTAATATTAAGGGTGGATGGGAAGTAAATGGAATTGTGGGTAATGTTTAATATAAATATGGTATTGTTTTGTACTTCTTTACACTTGAGAAGTCTGCTTGTAACAGGTCATGACCCCATTGTTTGCATTTTGGATTTTGTTTTCTTGTTTAGTCTGATTGAGTTTTGAATTTGGGGTAATTTTAATTATTTATTGACTAGTGTAGCTTTATGCTTGTAATGTTTATATGTTTAATAATATATTTATTATTAATATATAGATACAAACAAACACTCAATTTCTAATATACTTACAATATTTACAGATTTAGATAATGATGATTGTACTCCATCTGCTACTGTCTAGCAGGGTATAGCTAATAGTTCTAATGTGAACTGTTGAAGGAGGGATTTATGTACCATTATAGATTTCTTCTCACTTCCAGCTTTATTTGGCAGCCTGCCTTGTGAGTAGAGTACAGTGACTCTTCTGGCTGTATTTACAGCTTGTCTCAAATAACTTTTGGTTCTGATAGCTTCCAGTCCTAAATATAGACTTGCCTTACTGCATTATCCATTAATGTAAATAGCTGTAGTCTGAATAATTACCACTGCTGTTCAGGTTAGCAGGAGCTTCCTTCGAACACATGGGAGAACCAGGCTACTGTTATTTAGAGTTAACAGTTGTTTTCATTTTTTCAGTCACTCTCTGTCTTACCTTCAAAAATACTGACTATGTATTGCCATATCCCCAATCTCAATGCAAACATTTAGATTTAGTGAGCATCATTGTCTATTGGTCTTTTCTTGCTATTGGCTATGCATTATCTTTATATATACACATTGGTTAGTGGCAATGAATGCTCAATTCAATAATGATAAGAAAAGGATCTGGATTAGTCCATTATTTGAAGGTAATATGACAGTATTATAGATAATTGATGAATAGAACTTGTCTATAGATTCTTAATCCTGACTTGAATTCAGTCCATTCTGAAGTGTTATACTTCTCAATTATTAGAATAATCTTTTAGTAAAATTATCTTTTAAAGATTTATAAAAAGCACAAATGTAGTGACTTTTTTTTTTCACCATTAATATGATTATTTGGTTTGAAAATCTACAATTTTATATTTATACAGCAATGAAAACTACCACTTCCCTGTCAAATATAGATCAGTGAGGAACATTATTTGTAGCTGGAAAAAATATTAAAAAACCACTCACTTGGATTGTGCTCAAACTGTCATTTGGATTATTGAATGTCACATGATTTCGAAAGCAACTAATAGTAAACTACCATTATAACGATAGTAAGAGATCATACATATATCAATAAAAATTGATTGGATAACAATGGTTAAATGTAGTTAATGATTATTCAAAAAAAAAATTAACATTTGAACAATGAAGAAATTAATTTATACATTTGTATATATACACACACACACAAACACATAAATATCTATATCAAAGAAAAAAAAGTAATTATTTATTAATAAAAACAATTCAGCTGATTCAATGTCAAATAGTTGTATATTTATTTACATTTTTCAAGATTAAAAGTCAATATTTCAAATTATGGCTGCATTTACTTATATTTAATTTGTTTCCCAGGAAATTTCAAGGCATATGAAACTAGATAATATTCTCTAAAGATAATGGTTTCTCTTTCTCGTTCTCTTTGTATAAAGTTTCAAGTTGAAGATTAGTTTGTCAATGACAGGAAAAGGAAGCCTGTAGTGTATCATTATTTATGATTCATATAAGAATATCAAGTGTATATGATTGCGTTACTTTGTATACAAAATATACTCAATGCATTTTCCTTTTAAAAAAAAATCTATGTTCATAAAAGATATCTTCAAAATAATGTCAACATTTTTAGTAAAAATTTAATTATGTGACGAAAGGTCACACAAGCACAAGACATTTTAATAAACCAGACAATTATTTTAATATATTAGGTTTGATAGCACAATCATCTCTTTTTTTTTTTTTACATTTAATTTTCAATTTTTTTTATAAACGATTTATTTATTTTGCTTTTAGATATATATCCAATTAACATTTTTATTTTTTAAAAAAATGCATCCTAATTATTTTAAATGTTTCTGTCTTATTCTACAGTTATTTTCTAGTTAATTTTATTTGTCAAAAATTATTATCTTCTATTTTGAAACGTTGATTTCAACAACTCGACAAACGATAAACACCCGCAATTAAAGCGCAAATAATTCGATTATATAGAAGAACTTTGTCTGCCAGTGACCGTACTCAATCATTTTTTTTTACTGCCTTATGCGATTGGGTTTTTTTTTTCTCTTAATGATTCATAATTTTATAATCTAGCTATGAATATCAATATTTATTAAACTTTATGACGGTAATTTAAAAAAAAAAGTGCTACATATAAAATCAAAATACTAGAACAAAATGTATTAAAAGATAGCAAACAATGCAAACTATAAACAATAATAGTGTATTATTGCTTGGTCATAAGATTCTATTATCTAATTACTCAATCTGACTTATGAGCAGAGAATTGATTATACATGCCCCAATATAAAATAAAATGTATATTTATAAAGTGGAAAGCGAAGACAAACTACTACTAACGATAATCAATGTTTATAATGGATTGTGATATTCTGATGCCTAGATATTAAAACTTGATTTTGAGGAAAATACTTAACAATCATACATCCATGCATTTTTATAGTATAATAATTGATATCAATAATACTATTGCTACTTTTGTTCATTACTTACAGGATGTGTTGCTTGGAAGGTCAAGGGATATTCAAAAACCTAACTAGCAACTATAATATGAGATAAACTATTTAAAATTATACTATACAAAATTTGAATAATAGATATTGGTATTGCTCTATGTCTTTAAAAAAAGGCTAGTTTTTTAAATGGTACATTTAGTTGCCTGTCAAGTCAATTAGTCATCCAATACCATTTGACTTCCAGACAAGTAATCATATAATTAGAAATTTGAAGTTATATGATGGATTATTCCCAACATCTAGCCAAATTTGTTAAATGTTTTTAGAAAAATTCAAACTTTATTTAGATTTTTTCAAATACATTTAATGTGTTGCAAATAATGCATAAATTAGTAAAAAGACAACATTAGTAGTCAAGCGTTGGTGGTTGAGAGGTCAGCACAGCTACCTTACAAGCAGTTGTCCCGGGTTAACGGATTCACTTTCTGGCCGATTCTATGACATGGAAAAAAAAAGACAATATTAGTAGATGATATTATTGTGGTCACCTCTTGAGGTGTTGAAAACCTGATCAGTAATATCTAGCATGAGAATTAAAATCATGACCTTTAGATTTATGAATATTGGATTTAATATTATGTTCTAACCAACTAGGTTGATCTTTTATATATTTATCTCTGAGTGTTCTTCTAATTTCTTCATTTTCTTTTTTTCTTTTAAGAGTAAGATTAATGAATATTTTCCAAATATTATGGATTACTGAGTTATTTGATATTGTCAATGGAGCAACTTCTTCAAATGATTTTTTTTATTTTTTTCTTACTAAAGTTATTCACATACAATGTCAAATAACTTCAGAAGTCAACCTAGTATAATAATCCTTAATATTTGAAAGAAAAAAAAACAGAGAAATCAAGAAAACCCGTAAGGAAATAAAATTGCTACTTAAAATTGACTTTGACAGAGCAGCTTAGTTGGATAAAACATTGCCTTCAATTGAGTATTAAAAATCTAAAAATCACTGGTTCAATTCTATATTTGTTGTCACTGATCAGGCCAGCAATAAGGAAATAACATTCAAAAGATATGTTCTATATTAATATATCTAATAATTGAATATATTTACAAAAGTATAAATAAACTTCAAATTTTTTTAAAAATATTTAACAACTGTAACTAGATGAAGGAAGTAGTCTAAAATATAACTACCCATAAAATGCCATCATTAGAAATCTTCAAACAATTGCATAACAAGGAAGCACATTTTTAAAAACATTAGATATAAATGAGTAACAGTATCACTAGTAATAATTATCACTGATTTAATAACAAGCTGTCTTGATGTAGTCAAGAATATTAAGATTTTACATTATCCATAAGTTAAAGCAATAAATTCTTTGATCATTTTTAACTCATTTTAAAATATAGCTGGAAGAACTTTCTTTGATTTTTTTTAAAGATTGGCTAATCTAATTGAGTTTTCTAACAGGAAGATTTATAAAGCAGTATAATAAAGCAATTTGTCCTCACTGAATCTTTAGACATTGCTTTCTAAATTTTTATTCAGATTTCAAAATCTTCATGTGTTCCTATACTTATTATAGTTTTTATTCAATTTTAGTTTTTTAGATTTAATTTTAATTTTGATCCTACATGTGCTTTATAAGATGTATGCAGGAGATATTTATTCCAGATATATTTTTACTTTGCATAACTTAAAGTATTAATCACTGTAGCATAAATGGATAATCAATGTGCTGTTATACAATTATGTTAAAAAAAAATATTCATGCAACTTCTCTGTTGTTCTTTGTAATCTCAGAATAATAATAAATGTTTTTATTTGATGTTAAAAAAGTCATTATCATCATCAACCATTATCACTCCACTGCAGAATGAAGGTCTCTCCAAGTTTAATCCCTCTTCTCCGATCTTTAGCTTCTCTTCTCCACATCACCCCTGCACACTTTCTTATTTCATCCATTCATCTCACATGTGGTCTCTTTCTGGATCTTTTGCAATCTCTTGGAATCCAGTTTAATATTTCAATTGTCCATCTAATTTGGTTTAACACACACACACACACACACATATTAATATATATATATATATTAACTAAATAGATAAAAGGTAACTGCTAGAGGGTTACATTATATCTTAAGATTTAGATGCAGTGCTCTCAAATCCAAAGCTTCTCACTGATAAAAGCCACAAGTTAGAAACTAATCTGAGGAATTTGGATATGCATATATGCTTTCAATTTTTACCAAGAAAAAATTGTAGTTAAAACATGGAATTTGATATTTTTACTAGTTAAGCTTCTCTCTATTTTTACTTGGTTTTGTATTGTACCAGTCAACACATGTTATACCCAACAATCTAAACACGAAGTCAGATTTAAACCCAGTCAAACCAAAGAATTAAATCCAAGACCAAACTGAATTTGAACCCAACTCACGAGCTCAGATCAAATCAGTGGATAACACATGCTGATGGCACATGACTATGCACCAAGGAACTAGCTCAACGGATTATGATTTCTGAGACCCCTGATCTGACTCTAGCTAATGTACAATAAAATGGCTATGGATATTTCTAAATCAATTCATATATGTATGCTTGGGTTGCTGATACAGACAGCGAGCATGAATATTAAAATAATAAATAATGAAGAAAGTCAAAACCAAATTTGTTATATAAAATATTTAATAATAAATAAATATTTGTTTAAATGGTTATGATTAGCATAATATATTATCTCTAGTCTTTAGAGTGTGAATTACAATAAATAATGGCAGTCATGATCATATGCCAATAATTAATATGCAAGTGTGGGAGAAATATATATGTCTATGCCCCAACAAGTAGACAAAGGAAAAGAAAGGTATTTTACTTGGAAAGAAACTGATTCTAATTTTATAAAAAAAAGATGTGAGATTCATTTTCACACATCCATAAATCAATTCATGAAAAGCATGATGAGTATTTAGAGCATAACTTCAATATTTAACAAAGAACTTATTTAAAATTTTAGATGAATATAAGTTGTTTGATTTTAATAAAATTAATTCATTATGATTTATAAGCATAAGAGCATGGCTTTATTGGAAATGAGAAATAAACAGTACCAACAACTTACGAGCATTAAAAAAAAATATGAAATATAATGATTTGTCAGTCATTTAAGAAGTAGAAGACCAACTTGTATTTTACAAATCCTTTCTGCACTGCAAATGATCAGTGGAACACAGGGAAAGCCAGGTCAGGACACAGCCATGAATCTTTGGTGTTTGAAATATAAACGAACAAGGGAAGTGATTTCTTCCTATGTAATTAAAATATCAATAAGATCACTGATGTAACAAACCTATGAAGTGAGAGGTGTCACATTAGCAATGTTCAGAAAATGATGATTCGATGATCATCGTATTTAATTAATAAAACTCAAATTATCTGGGAAATGTTTCATGTAATGACCTGATCATGTCAGATTAAAATCAAACTTATCCTAAGCAAAATGACTAAATGTAATTATATAATTATAATAATCATACCCTAAATATCATGCCCTCCCTGAATATTAATATAAAGTACAAAATTTAAATTAGAATATATTGATTTTATTTCCTTTATCAACCTTTAGCAAAACATTTTAATATTATCAATATTAATAAATAAATTTGTGAACTCATATAAAATAGCCAGGAGCATAGGTTATAAAATGAGCTAATAATCATTATCAGCCATTGGTAAAATAGCAAACATTTAATAAATCCTTCAACTTGATAATTAATAGAACCATATTAAATTAGTTCTAATGGCAATAATTAAACTATAAAATGTAATATATTATTTTCATAAGGTAAGTTTAATGAAAGAGATTATTATCAAGTTGAAAGTATTATTGGTATATAATCAAAGATAAATTGTATTAATAATCATTCAAATAAATATATAATAAGTTAGTTAAAATGAACTGTCATTGTAAGAAAAAGAAAGTTAACAAAATACTAATTTTAAGACTAGAGATAAGAATAGAGAATTACTATACAAATTAAGACATTATAAAATGTGGAAAAATTTCAAACAGTAATTAATTTAAGATATGATTTAGGATAAAGTTCATAAATATGCCAGAAAGTTGCAGTTCAGAAAATAAAGATATTACCAGTCCTTCCATAGTTTGTTCATTAATTTATATGGCAGAGTCCAGTTGGGTTAAAATGATAATGTAGGCATGCATTTAACTCATATAAATAGCATTTTTGGATTGGTTTCCTTAAGATTTCAGCAGCTCACAATTGGTATGGAAATTTCTGATTAGCAGCTACATGTTGAAGATTTTATGGGAACTTCAGGGTCCAGCAATCAGATCTCTGAAGTTAGCCACACACCATGCTGAAAAGACTATTAAAATTCATAATTAAAAGTGATGTAGCTTCAGGTAGCAACTCTTCTAAAAAAGTAATAGCTTCTTTTTTCTTGAAACTTTTCTGGGCTATTTATACCTGTCCTGCAGTTTCCTGCCCATTCTGTCTCTGATGCCTTCAGACTAAAACTTTTAGAATTATCACAAGTTAAAATTTTTGTTAATTGATTTCTGATCCATTCCTCCAATAAGACTTTCAAATCCATTAACTTTGAATTCATTTTCTATTTAGAAAATCTGAATAAATGATTTTAATTAAGAACTGTCCTTACATTTTATATTATCATTTTAACTAATTAATAAAAAATCCCCCATCATCTTTGGGAAAGGGCGATCTGAAAGCTTATCGAAAGAATGTAGCTTTTAATCACATAAATTTGAACAAAGTGGTAAAAATCAAATTAAAACATTCTGATGTAATGAAACTTTATAATGAATGTATATATTTAATTATTCATAAATATATACATACAATCCGTGCAATTACAATATGTGTGATTTCATGAATAATTTTATCATGAAGTTATTAATAATATTAGTAAGTTTAAATATAAATAATTGGCTTTAACAAATGTTTAAATAATAATCGGTTTTAAATGAAACTAGCATGTATTGAAATAGTATAAAGACCCATTACATTTGGAAATTCACTGTTAGTGATAGAAGTTTGAAGTAGGCTAAAGATGGGATCTCATGAAGCTCGGATCGAACTTAGATCCATCTGCTTCAGTATTTTGGATAATATTTTTGTTTTGTTGAATCTGATTATTGCTACTTATATATACTGAGAATAGTTAACACAAAAGTTACCTTTCCCTCTGTGGTAAATTGTGCAAGAATTTTTTTAAAAAAATTTAAAACTGTTCATATGAAAATAATCTGAATATTGACATTTCAATGATTCTGAACCTAATTTCTATTTAGAATTTTTTGAAGAGAGATTTAAACATTTTAAACAGCATAATGATAGTTTCAGTATTATAACCCAGTATTGAAAACTTTAAAATAAAACTTTCTAGAACATTTGATTGTGAAGATCATGATATAATTTTTAAAAATGCAAAGATAATGTCGTTAGCTTAAAAGATGTTGAAGATTTTGATATTATTTTAAGAAATAAAATTCATGCTATTATCTTAGCAAATAATCAACATTATAATAATATATTAAAGGATGAAAAATTCCAGGATATAATGCAGATAATGTCAACTCTGGTGACATTTATGATATTAACTTACACTATGTCAAAGATCATAATGTTACTTAATAAATTGTGAAAAGCATAATAATATGTTAAGAGATGATAAAGGTCATGATATTATATTAAGAAATAATAAAGATTATGATATTATTAAGAGACAATGAAAATAATAAAATATTTTGAATGATATATATGAAAAAATTAAAATATTTTATTATATTGTATATATGCTGTGATAATTTTTCTTTTGCAAATTCTTTATAAAATTTAGAAAATATACATAAAATTTGTAGCCTTTTTTAAATTTAAACAAGCTTTGAAAATTTTATTTATTTCTGTTTTAACTACTTCAGCAGAAAGAAGCTTTTCTAAGTTAAAATTAATTAAAAACCATCTAAGAAGTACTGTGTCTCTAACTTAGCTTTATTATTGAGTGAATATAAATATTGCGAAAATCTAAATTTTAAAAACATAATTTTTCAGAAGAAAATGCAAGAAAATTAAATCATATAGCATACTGTGTATAATTTATTAATTATTTAATTTTAATTTTATCTTATAGATAATCGTCAAAATAATCTCGTTTTTTTTTATACTTTTTGAATTTTAACTATATGGACGAAACATATATGTAAGTATATAAGTATAGACATTCTTTTAATATGAAGATTAACGGAATCTTCACGTTCCTTGGCACTTTAACTTTTGCCCCAGGTACCTACACACATTTCTAAATTTGATATTTTATTTATTTGTTAATACAATTGTTATGTTACAAAGTAAGTCTTCGTTATTGTTTGTTTGTTTTTGCATTCCCCTTTTTATATGAAAACATAAAATAGTCATTAATATTATAGCTGATAAAAATATTAATGTTCATATATGCTATATTTACTAAATGGTTAAATGTTAAGTATTTATAGGATTTGAAAGTAACTTAATAGGAAAAAAAAATATTATAGGTTTGTTTTTTATATCACGGATAGAATACTATTAATTTAAATATTTATTATTCAAACATTTATATTATCGAACCAAAATTTCAAAGATTTTTAAATCTTTACTATAAATTAATTTGTCTGTATTATATTTTAAAGATTTATATTGTTGTTAATAAAATAAAATATACAAAAAATATTTATACCAATCAGATTGTAGATAGATGATGTAAAAGATCTATCTTTGAAATCTGAAAAATTCTTCAAGAACTCGGAAAACAGAAATTTTGCATTAATGGTATTTTATCTTTAAAAAATTTTGTGAAACATTCAAATTTCAGACTAAAGTGAGTGAAAATAATATAAAGTGTTATTAGAACAACTTTTATTTTTTACCATTTTTATTTATTTATTTATTGCTTTTGTAAATATAAATTATTTATAATTGTGTTTCACCAGTTAGTGGGTTTTTTTTTTTTTTTTTTTGCTAAATTTTTAGAAGAATTTATGAAAAATAACTATAAATCTTTTGTTTTCAAAGTAAAAATTACTTAATATTCTTGTAGTTTATTAATTTCTGATTAGAAATTAAAGATTGAAAACAGAAATCCATTAATATACATATTGAGATGGCTTGTCTCATGAACACAACATAGTAACAAAACTAATCTTGACAATAGGCATGTGCATATATGTATATATATATATATATATATATATATATATAGCCTGGGAAAGAATGACTTCTTACCTTTGTTTACATATACATAGATAAATAAATAATCAGTCAAACAACATTGAAATAAACAACTATTAATAAGTATATTTAAATAGTTATCAAACCGTCTTTCATCTCCATTGAGACCTTCTCAAGATATAGTTCATAATTATGGACAAATTAATTATATTGGATATTTGACCATCATAGTGACATATACATAGATCTATGTTTAATTTAAATAAGAAATGAACAGAAGCAAAATTTACTTTTCAAATATTTAATATAAAGCCTAGAATGAGTAAAATATTCATTGAATTGAATGAGAAAATTTGTTGATATTTTTGAAATACTGCAAGTTATTCCAAATTAATTAAGAAGTTCTGTCTAATAGAAATATATTACATGATCTATTTCTGATTCTGATAAAAGTCTAAATTTTAATACAAGTTGTTTTTAATATGTTTATACTTAAAAGATAAAAAAAAATTAATTACGATATGGTTTTGCACCTATATTGTGTTGATGAAAAGCAAAACAATTATTGCATTATAATTATAATATTGTTTTTACTAATTAAGAAGAAAAAATACTTAACGTTAATTCTTCTTATCACTTTGTATTTCTTGACTATAGGCTAAATATATTAAAGCTCAATTTAACTAGAATGCTTACATTTCAAAATGGAGACAGATGCTAATAGTCTCCATGCTGTTCAACTTTAGACATACATAAGTGTTTTATATGCCATCTATAGTTTATATGTAAGCAATCACTGCTCACAACATATAATAAAATAATACTTATGCACAGTTTAAATATACAATTTTAATAATTGTATCGAGTATACTTCTGACGTTTTCACAATTATTAGAATTTTATATTTAAACTCTGTATAAGTTATATATATTTAAATTGATAAAAAATCAAGTCATATGACCTAATTTTAATAAAGCTCCTATTTACAAATGTTATATATAGAGTAAGTTAAAAAACAAACTCTTATGAAGCTTCAAAAATACCCTCAACCTCAGACCGCGGTTTCTGCCTCTAGCGTCATCAGTGAGGTGCTAGGGAATAAAAATACTAGAACTAGTCCAGCATTTTATCAATGCCTAACTATTGAGAAGAAAATCTGAAACTTTCAGACATTTAAATGTCCAAAAATCCAGCTATCTAACTCAAATAGCCGTATGGGACTGAACTAAGTTCAGATACACCATATATTAATAGCTCTAGCAATATAAAATCGCCAAAGCATTAATAGCAAAAAACTAAAATTAAATTGATAAAAAATCAAGTCATATGACCTAATTTTAATAAAGCTCCTATTTACAAATGTTATATATAGAGTAAGTTAAAAAACAAACTCTTATGAAGCTTCAAAAATACCCTCAACCTCAGACCACGGTTTCTGCCTCTAGCGTCATCAGTGAGGTGCTAGGGAATAAAAATACTAGAACTAGTCCAGCATTTTATCAATGCCTAACTATTGAGAAGAAAATCTGAAACTTTCAGACATTTAAATGTCCAAAAATCCAGCTATCTAACTCAAATAGCCGTATGGGACTGAACTAAGTTCAGATACACCATATATTAATAGCTCTAGCAATATAAAATCGCCAAAGCATTAATAGCAAAAAACTAAAATTAAATTGATAAAAAATCAAGTCATATGACCTAATTTTAATAAAGCTCCTATTTACAAATGTTATATATAGAGTAAGTTAAAAAACAAACTCTTATGAAGCTTCAAAAATACCCTCAACCTCAGACCGCAGTTTCTGCCTCTAGCGTCATCAGTGAGGTGCTAGGGAATAAAAATACTAGAACTAGTCCAGCATTTTATCAATGCCTAACTATTGAGAAGAAAATCTGAAACTTTCAGACATTTAAATGTCCAAAAATCCAGCTATCTAACTCAAATAGCCGTATGGGACTGAACTAAGTTCAGATACACCATATATTAATAGCTCTAGCAATATAAAATCGCCAAAGCATTAATAGCAAAAAACTAAAATTAAATTGATAAAAAATCAAGTCATATGACCTAATTTTAATAAAGCTCCTATTTACAAATGTTATATATAGAGTAAGTTAAAAAACAAACTCTTATGAAGCTTCAAAAATACCCTCAACCTCAGACCGCGGTTTCTGCCTCTAGCGTCATCAGTGAGGTGCTAGGGAATAAAAATACTAGAACTAGTCCAGCATTTTATCAATGCCTAACTATTGAGAAGAAAATCTGAAACTTTCAGACATTTAAATGTCCAAAAATCCAGCTATCTAACTCAAATAGCCGTATGGGACTGAACTAAGTTCAGATACACCATATATTAATAGCTCTAGCAATATAAAATCGCCAAAGCATTAATAGCAAAAAACTAAAATTAAATTGATAAAAAATCAAGTCATATGACCTAATTTTAATAAAGCTCCTATTTACAAATGTTATATATAGAGTAAGTTAAAAAACAAACTCTTATGAAGCTTCAAAAATACCCTCAACCTCAGACCGCGGTTTCTGCCTCTAGCGTCATCAGTGAGGTGCTAGGGAATAAAAATACTAGAACTAGTCCAGCATTTTATCAATGCCTAACTATTGAGAAGAAAATCTGAAACTTTCAGACATTTAAATGTCCAAAAATCCAGCTATCTAACTCAAATAGCCGTATGGGACTGAACTAAGTTCAGATACACCATATATTAATAGCTCTAGCAATATAAAATCGCCAAAGCATTAATAGCAAAAAACTAAAATTAAATTGATAAAAAATCAAATCATATGACCTAATTTTAATAAAGCTCCTATTTACAAATGTTATATATAGAGTAAGTTAAAAAACAAACTCTTATGAAGCTTCAAAAATACCCTCAACCTCAGACCGTGGTTTCTGCCTCTAGCGTCATCAGTGAGGTGCTAGGGAATAAAAATACTAGAACTAGTCCAGCATTTTATCAATGCCTAACTATTGAGAAGAAAATCTGAAACTTTCAGACATTTAAATGTCTGAAAGTTATATATATATATATATTGTAATCCAGTGCTTTTGGCACTTGGATTTATTTACCATTATTTCTGCATCAAATCAATGTTATTTTTAATAAAATAAATAATTTTTGGTTAACAAAGGGTGCTATCCATTTACCTAGACATTGTTTGTGTGAATAAACAATATGTTCCCAATGCAATATCATATTTTTTTTTAATGATATGAATAATCTAAGTAAGATATTGTTATAAGAGCAAGTTAATATAATTTAAAACAAATGTAATAAACTGTGATTAGTTCTTAAATGGTTATAGAAAAAAAGAACCATAAATGTCAATTAAGTAATTTTAAAGATCGTATTGTTTTAAAAAAGTAACTTCTGATAAATTCATTTTGAAGAAGATAATTTATGTGTAATTAGAATCACAGATAATTATTGTTGGTTTAAATGTATTTATTATTTTCATAATTAAACTGTTTGTAATACATTTTAAATAATATTAAAAACCATATGATTTTAATAAGTTATTCTTTTTAGTTTATGTTATAATCAAATTTTTTTTTTTTTCTTGGTAGAGGTCGCTAGAGTTGGGAGAACGACCAATATATACTCAAGTCATTTTTTTTATATAGTCTTCTTCTGTATTACAGAGATCACAGTACTAAATTTTGTAACATTATTATTTTCTAAGTTTTTGTAAAAATAAATTTATAATCTAATGGAAGTTCTATCTACAATGTTTGGCTGAACAGTTTTGGTAAGATATTCTGAATCTCTATGCTATCTTTACTTTTAAAACTTTCTGCATTAAATAATTATCGCGTCGCGTGTAAAAGTTGGATTTTTTTTAACAAAACTATTAGTCTTGCGTTGTTAGCCGAGAGGTATCGCAGCCGCCATGCAAGCAAGTAGTTGGGTGCAGACGTCCCGGCCGATGCTATGACATATGAAAAAAAAAAAAAAAAAACTAAAAAAATGAAGAAATTAACTAAATGTATTAATCAAATTCTTGTTTTATCTAAATTAAGGAAAACAAATATTTTTCAAGTGGGAATTAATCATTTAGTGACTTATTATTCTTATTTAATATTTTCTTGGTATAAAAGAAAAATAAGTAAATGGAATATAAAAAAAAAAAAGAATTGGAAACTTTTCCTGCGCTTTTTAAAAATAGATCGTCTGCATTTATAAATAATGAAGACACTTTATACATTGGAATATATTTAATTCACTACTAATTGTCTAGGAAAAATAATAATCATAATAATAATAAACTATATACATGCATTTTTTTTTTTAAAAAGGAAAAAGAAAAACTTTCTTGAAATAAATGTGAAAATTAAATATACGCGCATTCTTTAAAAAAAAAATACTATTTGGAAAATAAAGTGCTAAGATTATAAAAGATAACTTATTAATATCTTTAGTGACCTAAGAATAAAATAAAATAATATATTATACTGTATGCAAGCTGGAATTCTTATAACTTCATCCATTCTATAATTCAACTGCAGTTATTATCATACTAATCTATAGGAAAAAGTGCATATTTTCTCCAATATTCTAGCTAGCTAATTATACGTATAGTCTTTAAATAATGTGTACGTTTATCATCAGTGTTATCATATTCATTTTCTTTAAGATCCAAATCTTATCATTATAATCCAATTGGGAATTAAGCTTCGTTTCCACTTTTTTTTTTATGTTTATTATTATAATTGCCAAAGAAAAGAAAACATTTTCATTGAAAAAAAAAATGTGTTTATTACTTCCAATGTTTTGTAAAATGTAACTGGATGGAAACTCTTTACCTGGATGGACAGCTCAGCAGAGAAAAGTTCTGCTAATGAGATAATGTGCATTTATTTATTTAATGTTTTTTTAAAAGAAAAACTAATTGGTAAAATTTTATTTTGTTTTATAATATTAATGTATGTTAAGGTTTATATCTGTCATGTAATATTTTAAGAATCTTGTAATGACAAGTGTAAATTGTACTATCATTATTTTGGGTTAAGTGTTTATTGGATATGAAGTAATACCTATGAAATATATGATTTATTACATACAACTGGAGATATGAACTTGGCATGTTAGGTACTTAAAGACAAAATGTTTTTATATTTTTTGTAAAGGGTAAAACCGTACGTAAATTTATCAGAAGTAACGATAAAAAGAAAAATGCTATAGCAAGATATTTCTTGTTTAAAGTTTCAACAGAATTTATATGGTATTAACTAAGTAATTTAGTAACAGTTATTCTTTAATAGTATGTCCACTTTATTTTAGTTTGAGCTTGTATGCTATACATTGCTGTAGAATATTCCTTCATTAGAATTAAATTTATTATACTTTTCTGTATTTTTAATTCACTGGTTTCAGATATTGATTGAAGTATACATTTTAATATAGGTTTATTATTATTAGTGTGTTTTGTTATCTTGCTTAAGTGTAGAGTTGGTATATGCTTAATATCAGCATATTTTAATATTTATAATGTATTTTATTTTGTGGGATGAAAATGCTTTCCCTAAAATACTTTATTTTTCCATGAGGATTAGTTTTTGATATAATGTTATGGTATGTTTGATAGTCAATGTGATCAAGTTTCATGATAGAAGACGATCAAGAGCTTATATAATATTTAGTATACTTAAAGTTTTTTTTTAATCCCAAGAGAGGATTATATTTGGTGCGTGTTCATTTCTTTAGATGGTGAGATACACTCCACACCTATACACTTTTTATGACTGAGAAATAGGCGAGAAACCACCAAATGCTTCAGTGTAGTATTTTACTCTGCAAACCTTAGTTGTTATTTTGCATTCCTCATGTGAAATTAAAGATATTTCCACCATAGGTGTAGATTATTGTGCTCTTTTAAAAGTCATGGCAAAGATAAATGTTAGATTTGAGGTGTTAGTTCCTCAAGGTGCACTTTAGTATCGGTAGTGCCTTAGTAATTGAGATCAATATCTGTATTGTGCTACTGAGCCTTGCTAGTAGTTCACAAGCAAACCAATGGAGAAAGTTAATTTAAAATTGCGTATTTTAAAACGCTTATTTATTGAGGGAATATTCGAACACAATATTTAGTGTTAATAGTTAAGAAATATTCTTAGCTTGCATTAAGACATCCACAATTAAAATATTTATCATAACTTATGTAGAAATTAAGTTAAACATAAAATAGTGAGTGGGACTTCTGATAAAGGACCCATAATTAGTAATAATTTATTTAATTATAAACCATAACTTGGTTAACTTTCTGAGTAATAAAGTTGATATTTTAATAGATTTCATATCATAATAGTAATAAATAAGATAAAAAAAAAATAGTTAGCTAAACTCAAGGTAAAAGATTTATAGAAAGTTTATTAAAATTACAGATTAGTGTATTGGTAAATCAGATGCACATTTCAGCTAGTTAATCCAGTGTAATAGCATGACTTCAAACATGTATGAATTTATAATTTTAATTTATACCATGATAGAGGACAGCTTAATGTGATAATTTATGTTTAGTATCAATGTGATATTATCTAATAAATTTGTGTATTTTGTTTAGTTCTGTATTAGTAATAAATTGTAGTCTTTTTCAATATTCGTTGTGAATTTTTTTTTTTTTGTATGCCAAATATAAGTGTGTTTGCAAAATATTTGCAAAACATTTTCTAGAGTCCAAATTTATGCAGATCTGAACATTTCATTTCATTTTATTTTGATGATATTGTTTTGTGGAATTGCAAACATCAGACTAAACATTATTTAATTGTAAAAATGAATTTAATTCCAAGTTATTAACCCTGACTGCACCTTATTCCAGTTACATTTAGTTAAATTATTGAATTAATTAGTCGTAGTTAATTTATTGTGTTGTCATGGATGATGGAAGGATACAAAAGTTACCCTGGTCTTTCTATTATTCTGGCTGAGATTCTGGATAAAAGGCTATATTATTCAAAATTTCATGTAATTATTTATGTCATTAAAGATTATATTTATTACCCCTTTAAATGGTTATGGTAGTTATTATGATATGTGAGGACACATGAGCTTTTAAGTAAAGTGAATGTTTCCTATAGCCTATCAGAATGCCAGTCATGTGTGACAGCACAGTACTGAAGTATTTTATGAAAGTAAACAAAGAAACCCTGAGATTATTATTATCATTATTCTTTACTTAAGAAGTGATTGATTATTATGGATATTACAGTTGTGTTATGGCATAAAAGAGTTTAATTTTCAATTGTGCTATAAGAAAGTATTTTCAAATCTTATTGGCAAATAATTTACGTAATAGATATTTTTTTTAGAAACATAAACAAGAACATGAGAAGGTATCATTATTGTTTAAAGGTGCAAATACATATAGCTCAGAGAATATGTTTTTGATAAAGAGAGGATGTTATTTTATTCTAAATTATTAATTAAGGAATGATTGCAGTTTTCTCTTTCTTCCCAAGTTATTTATTTAATAATGATAATTTATTTTGTGATTTTAATTTCGTTCTTTATCTTAACTGCATATCTCTGCAGCTCAATTTTTTTTATAACTAACCGACCACTGTGCATAGTCCGCGTTTTCGTTTATAAATCTAGATTCGAATAACTAGAAACACTTTATAAATAGAATCACACAATTTACTAGGTTAGAATATATATATAATAGATTATTTACACTTTCAAAGTTTATGAATTATTAGAATAAAACAATTTTCAGTAGTTATTAAACAGGCAAAACTCTTCATACAGTATAAGAGATAGTGATCGTGTGAATTTTCAATAGTTTGAAATAAATCACTTTTGAAAATATAAGACATATTACACAATTTTAGTTCATTCAACTTTTCAATCTTCATGATTTGGCATGAGAATAATGATTTTTGCATCAATTATCACCAAAGTAAAAAAAAAATCTGAATAGTCAGGTGAACAGAATTATTATACTCATATGATTACTTTGGAATTAAAACATTTCTTGAGTTCTTGACTGGCTTATTTATGTTTGTTTTTTGCTTTTTGATAATAAATTGGAATTGGATAGTACTTTGTCTATGTAGATTTTTTCTCTTATATATTTGCAACAAAATTGTGGAATATCAGGGTAGGATAGTGGAATTAATAAAACAATTTTTATTAAAATGGGATTGTAAGAAAAAATGAACCAAGACTTGAAAAATAATTCGATAATAAAAAAAATTTTTTAAATGAGTTGATTAAAATATTTAAGAGTTTGGAGAAAGGGAATATTTTGGGCACATAGCCTATATGTGTGGTAGCTTCTGATTTTATTTTAGGGAATATCCTTTTACACCATCTCACATTTGTAAGCACATGGCCTTTTAAATGCAAATCCTTTTATCTCTTTTATTTTAAAATATATATATATATTTTTACATTACATAATGCCATAAACACCTGATTTTTAAATTATTTCTATCTTCAAAGTTAAATACTTGATGTTTATATACATTACGGTTAGATGTAAATCAGTGAAATACACAAGAAGCAATATATAAATATTAAACTCAAATTAAATGAGATTAAGCAAATGTATATTTCCAAATTTTTTACAGTATTAGATATAATAAATATTGTGTAATAGATAAGTATATTCACAGACATATATTTTTTTTATTTCTAAACAGTTCACTTTCTCTAAAACTTATTAAAATAATGATATTGACTGATAAGAGTTATAATGAATTTTAAATCTATTTTTAAAGTGAGTCACTGAAATCCTGTTTATCATCTAAAGTCATCTTCTTCAAGTTCAGCATTTGTCCAGTGTGAAGTTTCAGATAAGAATAATCTGGCTAAATTCCTTGATGCCTTACTTACTATAATTTACACACTATTTGTTTTTTCTTATGTGACTTTATATTAATTCCTTGTTTTTGCTCAATGATCAGATTAGGTTTTTATAAAAATAATTGGATCTCAAGCTTATTAGATTTAATGTGCATTCTACTATCTACACTAAATGTATTTATTGAATATAGTTATTTTATATCTTAAATATATATATACATAAATATATTATTTTTAGACAATCTATAATCTCTTAATATTTCAATCATAATATTAAAATATGTGCGCATATAAAAAAAAAACCCATTCATTTCAGAGATATCTTTATTTTCAGTTAGGTTTAGAATGTAATTTTTTAAGTAAGAAAAAAGATTTTCTATTTTATGAGGGGTTTTTGGCAACAAATTTGATTTTATAATTTTTTATCTGCTGTTTGCATGGTCAGCAATTTTTTTTTCTTTTTGCAATTCTTTGTCTATTATTTGCTTTACCTCTTACTCATAGAATTCTTATTATTATTTCTCTCCATCAAATTTGATATTTTGTGGCCAATTGGTTCCATCTCAGATTGATTTACATCAGTCTGTGCTGTCTACACTTTTCTATAACTAATGTTGTTGAGGACTTTTTATACATTCCATTCAATTCTGTTTAAATTTTATTATTAGTTTGGACAGACTATCATTACCAATTTTGAACCTTGTTTTTTTCTTTTTCTTCGATTTCAAGTTACTATTAGATATTAATTGAGACAACCTTATTCTTATTTTTCTGCCCAGCAACAAGTCCACTGATTATTTCCTAGTAGCTGCTGTTAAGTTTTATACTAGTAGTGAAGATGTAGGCTTGCTTTAATTGTTGGATTGATTTCTATTCCATTTCATTAACATCTGAGTAATAAGGTGGGATGTGAATGTACTTGATTTCCCATTCTTGTAAGTAATCTCCAAATTTGGCTGATGGACTTTTTGAATTGGTATTATGGGCTACCAATACTTGCTCCATTTTGAATGTGATCTATGAATACTAAGAAATAATGATTCTTAAATGATTCTGTGGGATCTATATACACACATTACCATTATCTTGGGACCAGAATATATTCTCTTAAGGCATAATATTTGCCATCATCTTTTTTGTAAATTTTCCAATAATTATTAGGGATGCCTGATCATCTGCCTTAGCTATGTTCTAATAGTGATTAATACTATATCATATACCAGGATAGAGAAATTCCAAGTCCTGTTGCTCCTTGCATAAAATTCAGCTATTTATCTCTATTATGTACCTTTTATTTACCATTTAATTTTTACATATAGCCTGATTCTATCACTATGTATCCTTTATTTATCATTAATTTTTTTTAGAAAACCCAAAAGAGATTGGTGAACTTTGGCCAGTTTTTGCTAATCTACCATAGCATTTTGATAGACTTATCTGGTCTTTATTTGATACTGCCATTTGGCTGTTTATTATCAATTTTGAATTTATTATTTATGTGCATTTATCCATATGTCAGTTCTGTTACATTTCATTTTATCTGGGAATTGAAAAATTCAAATTGCATACTAGATTGAAAACATAATCCTGATAATAAAATTTATGAAGTGTGGCATTCTTGTATGATCTACTACTAATTTATTTTTAACCAAGATTCCCAATAATTTGGGTTTATTAATTATTTTGAATGCCTGGCAATACAAGTAGTGGTAGAACTTGAGTCAGCAAATGATAACCAGTGTCTCATTGCCAAATTGGCTGTAATTTTTTTCAGACTTGAAAATATTCAAAATCCAAAAGCTATTGGTCTTTCATTAGTTAAGATGAGGTGACATAAGACAGCTGTTATCTATATTCTGAATCTTCCCATATCAGTGTTGTTATCTCTAATGTACTATTGTTATGGACTGATGGGTTATTAAACTTCAAAAGAGACTTTATTTTATTGGCAGCATGTTTATTTCTCCAGTTCCATCATTTTTTTAGTAAAACATAGAGAAGGCAAATAGGTGCATCTTTCTCTTAAGGAAACTAATTATTTAGCCTAAAATTCTTTGTAACTTTTTACTATTTTTAGGATTCAAAACATTTTTAAAAATTGTATTTTTCAGAAGCAGATTTATTCCTCTGACTAGAAAAGGTGTATTCTGAAAATTTCAGCTTTTTTGAATTCATGTGAATTTATTAGGATTTATCTGACTTCAAATTTGGAATGTTCATTACAAGCAATTGTTAATGAGCCTTTTAGTGATGTTTTTTTGCTATAATCAGTATATCATAAAGATGTTTCTTCTTTTGTTTGAATTATGTCTGAACAATAATAATCCCAAACAGTAATTAATTAGAGTTAAAAAGTTCAATGTGTGTTAAAAGCATTAAAATCTCTGATGTCATTTTTAATGGGGAAATGATAAAAGCATTACTGAGTTGAGATTAGCAAAATGTATAGTGTTTTTTCCATTATTGCCAATAACTCATACATATTTATCATCATGTGATAATCACCACAGATACTGTTTATTCTCTTGGTTTAATAATGATAATTATGAATGCATCACATTTTAGCTTACTACTTGCATTAGGTTGCCATTTTTCACTAACTCATGTAATTTTGACTCTACTTTTTCTTGTTGAGCAAAATTTCCTTCTAATGCTTACACGCTATAAATTTTATTTGTACAGAATTTTACTTTTTCCAAATCCATTTGTTGAGAGATTTAATTATTCCTTACCTTTTGTTAGGGTAACATTCATCTTAAACTATATGGAATAAAAAGATGTTGATTTAGCTTTTAATCTCAATCAGCATTTGAATTCTCACATTTTAGCATCAGTATCATCTTTTAAAAGTCATTTTCTTCAAGTGTGGAGAACTTGAGTTTGAAGAATTGTTATTAATAAAACACACACTCCACTGTCAATTTTCATGGTAATAACTTTGTCATAAAATCTTGATGTAAACATAATTTACTTAAAACTCATGATTCCTGCATTATTTACACATTTTTGCAATTTGTCTTTTCAATCTTCACTGGTGATTTTGTTTGGACTTTGAACCTAGTTTCCCTTCTTAATACAGAATTTTGTTAAGTGAACTGCTTCTCTGAGTTTTTGTACAATAACCTTTCCATTTACTATTTTCAAATAGGATCTCTTCAACAGTAATAGTATAACTTGACGACTCAATTCTGTGATTTAATATTTTGCCATTTAAGTTTATATTTTGAGAATTCTTTCACTAGGTGCTATTAGAATAATCTAGTCAAGGAGTTTAAAGCTCTTTAGCCTGGTTTCTAATTCATAGGATTTTACATACTAAATAAATGGTCTCACTGTAAAATATATTGTTAATGCTGAGTAAGTGTTTCTTAAATTTATCACTCACCATTTACCATATCAATTTGCTTTAAAAAATCTTCATACATGCAATTTTTTTAAAATCATATACAATCTCTTCCTACTTGGCTTTATTGTCTAGGGTAGAAATGCAATCAGATGATATGTTTAGACATACATGGAGTTAAAATATTTATTAAGTATTCAGTTTGTTCACATATTCATATATTAATATTTTTCAGCCTTTTCCATTTTTCTATTTCAATGACTTATATAACAAAGTAAGATGTCTACTTTTTTGCAATACCAATTTTAAGAAACAAAATTTATATCCTCTTAAAGTATAGCATATATTTAAAAAGTAAAGGCTATCATCATCTGTCTGGTGATTCCAGTTATATTGATATGACTCCACACTAGAATAAAGGTGAATGAGTAATGCATTCATACAATATATATATATATATATATATATATATATATATATATATATATATATATATATATATATATATATATATATATATATATAATATAACTTTTTCAACAGCTCTTACACACTTGAGGCCACATTGCATGCCACTTATAAGCTTCCCAACAGCTCTTAGACACTTGTGATTACATTGCATGCCACTTATAAAATTTTACTCCAGCTCTTAGACACTTATAACCTTTTGGTCAGATGGATATGAATGCTTCTCCATTCCCAGCTAACATTATCTCTAAAGCCTCTCTCAGGATCGATGATGATGGGATAGAACCTCCATAATCATATTTGTCAGGGTGCCAAATTGCAACTTTAATGAAAATATTGAGGCTAAACCTTATTTCAATAACTTATTAATAATTTCTAATAATGATATCTAATGAATGGGTTAATAAATAATCAATAGACCAAGAGAACACTGAGAATGCATTAAAAATAATAATAATAATAATAAACAGATAGGCACCAGAGGTCGCCTCTAGCTTACCACTCATTTAGATCGTGCTCCTCAATTTATTAAAATATCATAAAATATACCGATTACAGGTAAGAGTTTTATATCTCTAATAACTATAAAATAGAAAACTAGTAGATTAATTAAAAAAGAAGAGAAATACAAAAAGGCAACACAGATTGATTGCATAATGGACTTAGATGTCCAACATCCAGCCATGATGTCTGTCAGCTCA
>JAQFVV010008590.1:0-27015 GCA_028023455.1 Epiperipatus broadwayi | reverse complement strand
TATTAAAGTATTCTAGGTATGATGAAAGTGAAAAAAAATTATATTGTACAATACCCTACCTTATTAATTTATATTTCAGATAGCAATAGTAATTATAAATGGTGTAGATACATTTAATAAATGAATATGTAATTTACTAAATTGGAAGTATGGTATTTTGTTTCAACAATGATTTTAATAATGTAAAACAGATGTATATAAATACAATAATTGCTTTATTATAAATAACAAGTATATTTACAAAATAACAAAATTACAAGTGAATAATAAACATACTGTAGTAATTAAATTCTATAGCAGTATTAATAGTGGCTATTAATTTATTGGCCAAGTGAGGTAAAAGTGTAAACTTTTAATTGGTCAAAATCACTCTCAAACCTCAAAATATATTCATCTTTTAATATTATATTCACTTTAGTTTCGTTTGTAAAAAGTATATTAATAATTTGTCAGGTTGTCAAAGTGAACAAAAGTTTTTTCAAAAATAAATTTCTATTTATTTATTATAGAAATATTCAATAGCGGCAAATTTAAAAATGAAAGTTAGTAACCAATTAAAGAGTTGCTGACGTAGTTGATTTCTTTCTCAGTTTTACGTTGCAGAAAAGTAAATATTTTTTTGCTAAAATCTTAAATATTTTTACTAAAATCTTAAATATTTTTCTAAAATAATTTTATTTTTAGCATATTTTATCAAAATAATTTATAATTTCTCAAAAAATACTTTTAAAATGGTCTAAAACATTTGTTTATCATTTTCAAAATGAAACAAAAAAATCATAGCATTTTTCTTTGATTAGACAGTTTTATTTGTCCTTGACAGCCAATCAGAATGTCCTTGATGGCTAAGTGCCAATCAGCATCAAGCTTTCTTCGTTTTTAGACATTTAAGGTCAGTTTTATTGATTTTTTACTTGTAAAATAATTCAAGAGAGAGCAGCATCTTACAGAACTTTTTATAACCTTTCAAATGATGGTAAAATCTTTACTGTAGCATTAAAAATGACGGAATTTGAGTGACTTCAAGTGGCTGCGACTCAACTCATAAAATTCATGGAAGAGATTAATAAATATTATTGTTTGTTCTCCCTAAATTAGATAATATTTGATGATTGTGTGTATGTTTCTAAAGTACTGCAAAGACAACACACTCTGTCAAGCGATGGTGGCCTAGTGGTTAGTATAGCTGCCTTCCAAGCAAATGGCTGGGGTTTGCTTCCCTGTCAATGCATTTGACATATAAAAAAAAGACAGCACAGTCTTGTGGAGAAAGTTGAATAATATTTAGACATAACATAATTTTATTTCAGAAGAATAAAAATGTTTTATAAAGTCCTAAATTATCTTTATAACAATACTTAATAATTTAACAACCACATTCTACAAGAGCTGGCTAGTTATTAAAACTCTTTTAGAGAAAACAAATTATGTACTTAATACTCCTAAAAATGCGATACAAAATATTGAGTTTCATTATTTATGGCATTTATAGCTTTTATTATAATGACTTGCTATGCTTTTTATATTATATTCAAAGTTTAACTAATTAGTTAAACCCTTATATTTCCACTAACAAATGTTTCTTATTTTAATGATTCTATAACAGTGCTTCATTGCATAGCTATCTATTAATTTGAGGCTGAATATCAAAGATTGATAAAAATTGAAATAAGTTAAACATGAAAGGGTTTACAAAAGTTTGTAAGTTAATTTAACTAAATGCAAACTGGCTCAAACAAAAAATGTAAATTCCAGATATTACACTCATACTCAATGTCATTAATAATAATATAAGGTTGTTAACTATACCGTCTTTGCCAGATTTATCTTGAGAACTTTATTATTTCTTTATATTACTACACTAATAATAACTACAGATCAAGTAATTTAATGGTTATAAACAAAGTTTATCGAGTAATTCCTAAAACATGTAATTCTAGTTTTATGATGTTGCAGAGGTAAAGACCATCTTTTTAAAACTCCACTTGCTTCACTTTATTTATGGATTTAAAATTAATTTACAAATGCTTAGTAAATCCATAATATTATGCGACCAGATTATTGATGATGGTCAGTATAATATCAGAATCCCAGCATGTGTGTATGTTCAGGCAATTAAAATACTGCAAATTAATCCTAGTGATTTAGTTTTATAACTTGTATATTACTTTTAGCAGTTTTAATCCTGACTTTTGAATGTTTGCTTATTGATAATATGCTTGTGGAGATGATGATTTCTATTCTCCCATTTACTCTATAGTATGTTTATAAAATTATTAAATATTTAACTGATAGCATTGGGGAGAATTTTAAGATTTTTATTTTTAATTTATATGAATACATTCAAAATTAGCCTTATAATTATAATATAGCATAACATCACATGATCACCTTTTAATATAGCATAATTGATAATTTTGAAAAATTAAAAAGAAAAATATATTATAGAATTGCTTGAAAAAAAAATCAGATACTGTTATAAAAGTTTTTTTTTTCTACAATAAAGAAGAGGGCAGGGTGGATTATGTTTGTTGAGTACTTGGAATAATTTTGGTATTGGGATAGACTGATAGACCCAAATGTCACTGCAATGGGCCCAGTTTCCCTATATTATCTAGCATGGTCTACTATACTTCAAATGCAGATTAGTTGCAAAAGTAGTTAGTCCTATTTTAATGAATTTAAATTGGGACAACAAAAGAAATGTGAGATATTAGTCTTTTTGTCTTTGATAGGATTCAATTTTTATTTTTACTTTGTAAAAAAGTAAGGTATGAGTTTTGTAAAAAAGAGGGATTTTTTTTAAAAAAGGAATCCATAATGATAAGATAATGTTCAAAAATTTAGTAGATTTGTGTAGATAAATTGTTAACTAATTCATGCAGTAAAGAGATTGTGAAAATGTTGACTTACTTAACTAAGATTACTGATAACATAGACAGAAGTATAATTTAATTCAAGTACAGTTTTTATTTATTCCACAACCACTTTGAAAAAGATGCATATACAAATGCATCATACTTTCTTCTATGAAAGTATAAGAGCTTGTTCTGATTTTCTACTCTGATGGTTTGTTGCAATAAGATAATTTTGGATGATGCTCTAATAAAACTAAAAACATGTATACATGTGAATGTTAATTTTTATATTGTAGATCAAAAATGTAGACAAAAGTTTCCAAATATAAATATATTGTAATGGTTATATTTGTACATTTGTGCAACAAAATCCAGAGTTTTGGCAAATCACGCCAAGGCTGATCAAAATGAGGTTGTTGAGATCTCGCATCCAATCTCACCTCAGTTATTTTACCAACACTCAAAGATTTACTACCCTATGGATGACATATATGAGGCTACACCAGTATTTCTTTAATTCGCATGCTGGCAGTAGCACATCGGTGAAACACAAGACTATGATGTAAATTGGCATAACTAAAGTATAACTTTGATTCCTCTTGGAGGCCTTAAAGGAACCGAGCAGGGCAAATTCCTAATGTCCACTCCATATGTTCTTGTCGTTGCAGCTGTTATTACTATGTGATTATTCATATAGTATACGAACATGGATGGGCTGCTCACCAACATGCATTAGCCAGCATGGTGAGTTTATTGGCTTTTTACCTCTGAGTTTAAGATCGAGAAACACCATGGTCTTTCTTCTCAGTGCCTGATAAGGCAGAATGAATGTTTGTGTAAATGATAAATATTTTTCCAATACATATATACAATTATGACAGACAAAAATAAAGCATGGCCCTTATTCCCAGGAGGCTGTAAAGTCACCAACCAAGGCAGCGGTTGGTGGCCGAAGGTGGAGGGTGCTAAGAATCCCCTGATTGTGGACCCAGGCTGCCATTTGATGATGACTTTTTATTTAGGTACTTACAACTGCAGATCACTTTCAAGTGAAGGAAGATTGCAAGAATTAGAAGAAGAATTGTCTTATATTAAATGGGACATTATTGGACTTTGTGAAGTTAGAAGAAAAGGTGAAGAAACAATTGATTTAAAAAGTGGACATATACTCTATTATAAAGGCACACATATTGGAAATACAAGTGGAGTAGGATTCATTATAAATAAAAAGTGGAAGAACAATATTGTGGAGATTGATGGTGTATCGGACAGAGTTGCAAGATTAGTTATACAACTTAATAGCAGATACCAAATGCAGATAATTCAGGTTTATGCCCCAACAAGTTCTCATAGTGATGAAGTAGTAGAAGATTTTTATATGGATGTACAAAAGGCTTTTGATCAGAGTAAACAACATTTTAAAATTGTTATGGGAGACTTTAATGCTAGAATTGGTAGACAAATGAAAGATGAAATTGCTGTAGGTAATTTTGGTTATGGTAATAGAAATGAGAGAGGACATAGACTTGTGGAGTTTGCAGAAAAAGAAAAACTTTATATTATGAATTCATTTTTTGAGAAAAATGTTAAAAGGAAATGGACATGGAAGCATCCAAATGAAGGTACAGCAGAATTGGATTATATTTTAACTAACAGGAAATACATATTTCAAGATTGTAATGTTCTTAATAAATTTAACACAGGAAGTGATCATCGATTAGTAAGGTGTAAGTTACGTGTTAATGTAAAACTAGAGAGACAAAAATTATTGAGAAAAACAATATTTACAGTTGATATTCCTAATCTTCAGAAACATTCTAATGAATTTAAATTAGAACTTATAAATAGGTTTCAAGTGTTAGGAGATTTTGAACATGATTCAGATTTGAATGAAATTAATATGAAAATAACTGATACACTTTTAAAAACTGCAACAAAGATAGCTGGTAGAAAAAAGCAGCAATTGACTAATAAAATTTCTACTGAGACTAGAGAATTTATGAAGAAAAGAAGGAATATGAAGATATACAAAAATGATGTATTAAAAAGAATTGAATATCTCGAATTTTGTAAAATGGTACGGAAAAAAGTTGAAAATGATATAAGAAAGTATAACTGTGAAATAGCAAGGAAAGCTGTAGAAGAAAATAAAAGTCTCAAGAATGTTAAACAACATTTGGGTATTGGTAGGAAATTTATATCTGCAATAAGAAAAAAAGATGGAATTATTACTAAAAAGAGAGATGACATCATGAAATTGGTAGAAGATTTTTATCAAGAATTATATAGTAATAAAGAACAAGTACCTCCTATATCTATTACATCTTCCGAATTGCCCAGAATTTTAAATGAAGAAGTGAGACATGCAATTAAATGTATGAAGAAAGGAAAGGCTCCAGGAAATGATGGAATTATAATTGATATATTAAAAGAAGGAGGTGAAGAAATAGAAACAATTTTAGCAAAGTTATATACCAAATGTCTAAATGATAAAGATGTACCAGAAGATTGGAAGAATGCAGTAATAATATTAATATTTAAAAAAGGTGATAAAGAAGATATTAGAAATTACAGACCTATCAGCCTTTTATCAGTTTTATATAAAATTTTTACCAAGATAATTACAACTCGTCTACAGAGAACTTTGGATTTCCACCAACCAAGAGAACAAGCTGGATTTAAAAGTGGTTTTAGTACAATAGATCATATCCAGGTATTGAGAGAAGTCATAGAAAGGACAAACGAATATGAGTTGTCATTATGTTTTGGATTTGTAGATTATGAAAAGGCATTCGATTCTATACACATTTCTTCAGTGATTAAAGCATTGGATCATCAAGGTATAGATCCAGGATATTGTCATATTTTAAAGAATATTTATAAAAATGCAACAGCAACAATTAGATTACATAATGATACTGGAAAAATCAACATTGAGAAAGGTGTAAGACAAGGTGACTCCATATCTCCAAAACTCTTTACAGCAGTGCTGCAAGAAGTATTTTGTGGATTAAAATGGGAAACTAAAGGAATGAAAGTAAATGGAGAGTATTTAAGTCATTTAGATTTTGCAGATGATGTAGTTGTTTTTGCAAATAATGCTTCAGAGCTGCAGGAAATGTTGCAGGAGTTAGCAGATGAAAGTAGAAAAGTAGGACTAAAGATAAATGTTAAAAAGACTAAAGTAATGTTTAATCGATTTGCTCAAAATATGAAAATAAAGATTGATTATGAAGAATTAGAAGAAGTTAACAGTTACAAATACCTAGGTCAGATTATTAATACAGATGGAAACATAATGGAGGAAATTAATCATAGAATTAAACTTGGTTGGAGTGCTTTTGGTAGAAATAACTTGATACTAAAAGGAAATATGCCTATGTGTTTGAAAAGAATGGTTTTTAACAAATGTGTTTTACCAGTTCTTACTTATGGATCTGAGACTTGGACACTTAATAGAAGAGCAATACAGAGACTTCAGACCACTCAAAGGAGTATGGAGAGATGTATGTTGGGAGTAACAAGAAGAGATCGAAAACGCAATGTATGGGTAAGACAACAAACAGGTGTTACTGACCTTATTGAAAAAATTAAAAGATTGAAATGGAGTTGGGCTGGACATATTGCTAGAAGAAATGATAATAGATGAACAATTGAAATTTTAAACTGGATTCCAAGAGATTGTAAAAGACCCAGAAAGAGACCACATGTGAGATGGATGGATGAAATAAGAAAATGTGCAGGGGTGTTGTGGAAAAGAGAAGCTAAAGATTGGAGGAGATGGATTAAACTTGGAGAGACCTTCATCCTGCAGTGGATTGATAATGGTTGATAATGATGATGATATATATAGTTTAACTAACAGACATCATTAAATTTAGATTGTGATTCATAAATGTTCAAACAATAATTAATTACTAGTTAATAATTAACTAATGAATAATGAGCAAAATTTAGACACTAAGCAGAGTTATATTTTAAACAAATTTAATAAAAGCCAAAAATTAAGTAATGAAGTAAAATAAAGTAAAACAGTTGAATGACACAAATTTGTTTCACTCGCAGGTGATGATGATTGAATAAGTTACAGGCTGTTTAATTTACATATTTAGTATTTGGTCTCACTCACAGGTGATGATGATATATCGAGTTACATTTTGTTTAAATTTACAGATTTAAGATTTTATCTCACTCATAGGTGATGATGATTTATCAAATTATATTTTGTTTAATTTACAAACTTATTATTTTCTCTCACTCGCAGGTGATGATGATTTATAATTTACCAAGTTACATTTTTATGAGCTCTATTATTACAGCATTACAGATGTATTTCAAGTTTAGCTCATAATTATATATACCCTATTTATGCTATGTTTTGTGGCTTAGATTTGCTTTAGTTAATTTGCAGAAGTGATCATCATTAATCATAATTAATATTTTATTTGATCAGGACACAATTCTCTATATAGATTATAAGCTTACAAAACTAGATTCTGTTTCAAATCAAAGCTGAAATATAAATTATTAGGGAGGGATGAACTGATGGGGGGAGGGGAGTAGTAAGATTTCAGATACTAAGGCATATATAACACATACAATCTAAATCTGTGTGTCTCGAATGCATTCTTGCTCACAGGATTTGTTATCCTATAGCCATTCTTTTTTCTACCATACCCATTGCTGTGAAAGAGATCTTTTTAGTCCAGGTGATCAAACAGCTTATTAAGATATCTGGATGCTTCTGATCCGGTCCTAATCAGAGGTAATGGAATGACCTTTAAAATCAAAACCCATTGTGAAAAGAAAGCTGTCCAAACTAAATAGATGGTGTGGCCATTAAAACCAGAAGCCCATTCAAGAGATAACATACAGCAATAAGTAAATGCATGTATGTGTTTCCTAAGAACACATTCACCCTGCTGACTACATCATTATATAAAATTGAGATGCAAAACATTAGTTTCCTTTCATAGAACTGCCTTAAATTAGTTCATAAATTAGCATTTATAATTATGCTATTAAAGAAATACAATGAATCTAATTTATTAAGTTATCTATATAGGCATTCATGTATATATAAGGAGGGCTACAGCATATTTTGGGATAATTATAAGATTAAATTCTAGATCTATGCTGCATTTAGTCACTTCAACTAAATATTAACCTTTTTTTTTATCTAACACAAACCTATTTTTAATCATTTATTATCACTTAATTATACACCTAAACCAAGCTTTTTTTTACTCATTTCAGAAGGAAGTTTCGTGTGTGTGCTAATAAACGCAAAATTATCTATGTGTGAGAACCTCTAATCATTTCTCATTAGTTAACTTAAATATGAGTAAACTCCATTCTAAATAAACACAGCATAAACATATAAACAAATAATTGAAAATAATATTGGTATAGACTTACTAAATATAAAATTATAGATAAGATTTCATGAAAGTGAAATCTAAGATTTGGCTTTACTTTATTTAGTGATAAGAAATGAAATTAAGATAGATTAAATATCAAATCAGGACAATTAGTTTAACTTGGCTTAAAACAGGTTAAATCATATTAAATCAGGTTGAATCATATTAAATCAGGTTAAATCATATTAAATCAGGCAAGATTTACGATATCAAATAATAACATAAAATTTACATTTTAGTTTAAGAATTAGTATTTGAAAGTTTAAAGTACATTAGTTTAAATTATATTGGCCATTTATAATAATTTTTAGCTAGTTTTGATAAGTTATGAGATTTAGTTTAAATGTCCATTTTAAAATGGAAGAAGTGTTACTGCTTTAAGTTCTTTTCTCAGTCATGGTTATTCAATGTTTATCTTGAGCATCACATTATTGGTATTGGGCTGTTGGTCATCCTCTTGTAGACTGCCTTCAGGAGTTGGAAAGTCAGTCCCTTTTCCATACTAGCCAACCATCTTCAGTATTAACAACTTTAGCAATCTGATTATAGGAAGTTTAATCTCAATCTTAAACTTAATAATAACAAAATGGCTGCAATAAGCCTTTATACTGATCTCCCCCCCTCTCTTTTACTTTAGCCACATGTGTTTTTCTTCATTAACTACATGTAATAATGTGAAGGCTAAAACCACATGTTTTTTTTATAGTTCTTAATTTTAGGTCTGCCTTTCTAATTAGTTTGCTACACATTGACAACCCAATGACTCTCCCGCTGCGTTATTGATTTTTTTTTTTTTATAAGCTTTGGTCAAGTTAATTTCTTCCATCTTATTTTAAAATCTGTTTTTATTTTTAACTTTCTAAGTAGGTCAAAATATAGTTAGATGAATCAATTTTATTAAATTATTTCTTTACGAAAAACAAATCTGAAATCTGGCAAACCTTTATTACATGTGAAACACGTTTAAACAGAATTTAACTACATATGCAGAAATATTATAATTTCAAATATTATATTTATAAAATTATTTAAATAAAGAAAACTTATAATGTTTATGCCTATCACACTATTTCTTCTCTGCATATACATATATATCTGTGTTGGTTACCTATACATCAAGATTTACATTTATTTAGCAAATAGTAATATATATGCGTGCATATAAGTTTATTTATTATACATATACATACACTTTCCATATTGTATGCTATAATATACACACACATACATAACTATGATTATTACTTTTAAAATTAGTCTGATATACAAAGATTTGGGTATATAGGTATGTAAATAAAAGTATTACTATAGCATATAGTAGGTGAAACAGTAGGATAGACATATCTGACTGTTTCAATATATATATATATATATATAAAATTGAATTAAATATTGTATAATTAAGCAATGTATAGAGATTATAATCGCCTAAATAAGAATATTTTGAATTATCATCATAATTAACAATCCCCCCAAAAATAATCAAATGGTGTATTGCTCAATAATTTGCCAGAAGATTGAGTACTGAAAATGGCAGATTGGGCACAAACTTTAGAGTTCACTTTATCTTACTTTAAATCATGAATGATATCATCAATCATTTAGCAATGAATTTACAAAAGAGAGAAACATATAATAAATAAAAAAGGTTTAAAAATTGTTTTTCTGCTGACTATGAAAACCATTCCAACAACAATCACCCCCATGAATATACTTTTTAATATATATATATATATATATATATATATATAAAAATATATATTCATATATATCATATATGTTTATATATATATATATATATATATATAAAGATTATGATGACACATCATTATATTTCTACAACAAAAACAATCAATATTCCATTTAATTATGTGGTTTGATATAATCTTTAAAATTGAAAGAAAATATCACCCCAAAAATACATTATCAAGATGCTATTAAATACCTTTTCAAAAAATTGTTTATATTTATTGTTTTTTTTTTTACTTATATTAAATAAAAATTGCTTTTACAATACTAAATCAATTATCCCCTGAATATCATCATATCTGAAGCTGAAAATGATGAAATAGGCATCCATTTGGCAGAATAATTAAGTAGAATCTATAAGTAAATGTTTCTTAATGACTTTAAGACTATATATAGAAAATGCCATGTTTTAGCTATACAATAAATTTATTAAAATATTGTTTTTTATAACATAGGTTTAGTTAAGCAGTTATATTATTTTGATAGAATATCCTATTTTTAATGTCTTAAATTTAGAAAGAACACATTGAAATTACTTGAAAATCGAAGTCTACCTTTTTATATAAAATGATACAAATATATTTGAATAAAATTGTTTTTTTTTCTGCTGATAAATTATTGAAAGTTGTTTTCTTTTACATCAGCACTTGTTCACAATCAATTCAGTTTTGTTAACATATTAACTCATTAATGGCTAATTTGTTTATTGGCCGAGTGAGGAAAAAGTATAAACTTTTAATTGGTCAATTCACAAACTCAATTGTCAACATATATTCATCTTTTAATATTATATTCACTTTAGTTTTATTTGTAAAAAGTATATTAATAATTTATCATTTTATGAAAGTTAACAAAAGTTTTTTTTATTTATAATTTTAAAAAAACTCAATAATGCAAATCTTTAAATGAACATTATTCACCAGTTAAAAAGTGTTGCTGACATTTTGTGATGTCAGTTATTTTTTTACAGTTCTAAAAAATAAATAATTTTTGCTAAACCCTTATCTATTTTTTTAAAATAATTTTATTTTTAGCATATTTTATCAAAATAATTTATAATATGTCAAAAAAAACTTTTAGAATGGCCTAAAACATTCATTTATCACTTTCGAAATGAAACAAAAGAATTTGGAGCGATTTCGTTATTGACAAGAGATTTTTTTTGTTGTCAAAATTTAACAGCCAATCAGATCTAAGATAAGTCTGCTTTCTATCTTTGTTTCACCTTAACTGACAGGTTTATTGATTTTTTACTTGTAAAATAATTCACAAGAGGGCAGCATCTTACGGAACATTTTATAACCTTTCCAACGACAGTAAAATCTTTACCATAGATCTAAAATTGCCAGGATTTCAACAATGGAAAGTCTGTTAAAGTCCATCATGTTTTTAACCATGGCTGTCAAAAAATAGGTTAATACTTATTAAATCATTTTTATAGATTTCCTTTAAAACATTACGTACTCTATCTAAACGGTCCATTAAATTGAAGTGAATAACAGTCTTCAGCATATTAGAAACATATATAAATATTTATTGAAATTGCAATTTAACCATTAGAATTACATTGCATTTCAATGCCCGATGCATGGAACTCCTTTTAGAAAAAAATATATTATCAATAAGAATCTACATTTTCATATAGATTTTGTAAAATATAAATAAACTTTGATATACATTCACTTAGTAATATTTAAGTTTTTCTTCTTGATCCTAATGTAAAAAAATCAATATATAAATAAGTTTTTGACCATATCAATATTTTTATATTTTCATGAAAACTTTGTCTAAAGATATTTCTTGATTCTTTAAACCACCGAATTTTGATAAAAAGCAAACTGTTCATTAAAGCCTTTTATTTTTGATTACTTACATTTATTTTAATATTGGTTAAACATACATCCTTGATGAGAAGTTATTTATTGTATAATGAATAATCATGATATATTATTATAAATAATATGTTCATTTTTAAAATATGTATATTGTCCAATCATCGTTAAAAATCATATGGGATAGGTTACATGTTTTTATTATCCAAAAACTTTACCCATAGTTATAAAAATTAAGATTTCTTATTTATGTGTGAAAATATATGTCTATGATTTGTTTTCCTGTGTGTATGTTTTTAATCGGAAATTTCAAGTATTTAGTTTGATATTTGCTGCAACTTCCACTAGGGCTGGGACAATGAAAAAAAACTGCTCGTTTAATTAAACAGTTGATTAATTTATGTTTACTTCTTTTTAAAAATGAAGTTTTTATAATTTTCATATTGCTTGAACATTGAATATTTAATTTCATTTTGTGCTGTAAAACGTTAATCGTTTTAAATTGTAATTTTGGAATTTTGCTCTCCTAATTTTAAATTAAATATGCTGACTTACTTTTATTGCATTTTAGTAGTTTCTATAGTATATTATATTCTAGATTTTTAGATCTATACATGCTTACAAAATGTCCAAATATATAGTCTACATATTGAAATATAAAAAATTAAAAATATTAAAAATGTCAAGCATTGTTAGCCGAGAGGTCAGCGCAGTCGCCTTGCAAACAAGCAGTTGCTTGCAGACAGTTGTTGCGGGTTCGCTTCTCGGCCGATGCTTTGACATATGAAAAAAAAAGTATTAGGCTTCTTATCAAGTACTGTTAGATTATGGAGATATAAAAACATAGGTATATAAGAGTTAATTTATTTAGTCTTATTTTTCTATCTATATTTTTTATGAATAAATATTTTCTCTCTCTTTCTCTCTTTCAATATATATACACTCCACAAAAATACTTAGGCAACATTAATACGGCAATAAAACTTCAATAAGATTTTGGTGCGACAGACTTTCGATTCAGAGTATTTTTATCAAAGCAAAACTACAATAAACTTTAACAAACGATTATGTTATAAATAATAAAGTAAAAAAAAAAATTCATAATCGAAAAGATACTTCTGACTACACTATTAAGTTAAAGTTAAACTACGAATGTTATTGACTCTAATCTTAATACAATTATTGGAATTAATGATAGACTGAGATTCTGTTTTTTTGTTGTTTTTTTATAATTATTTGTTTAAATTTGTGGCTGCTAAAATTATTTGGCTGTTAAATAATAATAATAAACGCAAAATAAAAGAAGTTTAGCATATAACTAATTTCAAAATATCAATCCATAACAGTCAATAGCATCCCTCTTAAAGAATAGGAACTGATTGTCTAATGTAATGGCATACCAATGGTGTTCTTTTCGATAACTGATTGTTCAATTCATAATTTATATTATGTGTGTTTCCTAAGTTCATTATAGTCTTGCTTTTATAAAGGTTAGTTGTATCGAATGCCTGGCTTCACAAATAAATTTTTAAAGTTTTATTTCTATTTTTGTATTGTCTACACAACACTTGAACAATATACATTTCAGTTGCGTCTATGGGTTCTACATCTTTTGTATTATATTTAAAAATTACTAAGAACTCTAAAAATAAATATACTAAAAATGATAAAAAAATATCCATTTTATAAAACAAATATGTAAATGTATTTTTAATTAGTGTATAATTTTTATATACATATTTATAAGAAAATCAATGTATGTTTAATGTTCATATTGTTTTCTTTCATCGGGGGGAGGTGGCAGATATGATCTTATGAAAATGAAAGACACCATATATAAATAAGTTAAAATTTATTAATAAAATAACAAATTTCTTTAAATGTTTACTAATGAGAAACGCAAAAAAAATTAGATCTAGAAAATGTTAATAACTTTAGTATCAATTAAGTAGATATGGAAAAAAAAATATGTAATGAAATTACTGAAATATAAATTAATTATGTTTTTCTGAAGGTTTGTGATGATGGTGTTCTAGCTGTATTTTTATATTGGACTATTTCCATCATCTAATATGTGTGTTGAATGTCTTTAGAAAAGTTTAATTTTTAGTTAAATATTCCAAATGCATTCAACTGTTAGTAATATCACAGCAAACAGGTTAGTATATGCACCAACTGTTAGTAATATCACAGCAAACAAATGTTAATAATATCACAGCAAACAGGTTAGTATTAGTGCATATACTAACCTGTTTGCTGTGATATTATTAACATTTGTTTGCTGTGATATTACTAACAGTTGGTGCATATACTAACCTGTTTGCTGTGATATTACTAACAATTGAATGCATTTGGAATATTTAACTAAAAATTAAACTTTTCTAAAGACATTCAACACACATATTAGATGATGGAAATAGTCCAATATAAAAATACAGATAAATTAATTACTTTGATTATATTTATTTGAATCTAAAAGTTTTATAATTATTACAATGTTAACGATGGTAATCAGTGTTTAATATATGAATAGTATGGATACATTAATACCTATATTTATAGTAAACTCGTCTCTTACAAACATAAAAAATATAAATACCCTCAGTACATCTATCTATCTATCTATCTATCTATCTATCCATCCATCCATCCATCCATCCATCCATCCATCCATCCATCCATCCATCCATCCATCCATCCATCCATCCATCCATCTATCTATCTATCTATCTATCTATCTATCTATCTATCTATCTATCTATCTATCTATCTATCTATCTATGTTTGTTTGTTTGTCGATCTATCTATTTATCTATATGGCTATGTATTTACCAAGGTATCTAACACCTATATATTTATATATTTATTATAATTTTAGGACAACCGTTTTTTATTACTTCCATGGATTTGTGTAACATCTATTACATGTTTATGGACTCTCATTTGTTTTGTTGTCTACTGTATAGACATTTCCAAAGGAGATTATAAAGAAAGAGTAAGATATATATATTTTATAAACTTACACACGCGCGCGCACACACACACACATATATATATATATTAATAGATGGAAACCTCCTTATTATAAATAATTATATTAAATATAAAAAATATATGTAATCAAACATAGAAGATGCAAACACAATCATAGTGCATCTAACTGTCATGAGTCAGATTCCAAAATTGAGCAGCTATTCCTCAATATGTTTATATTTAAATACCAACATTTCTTTTTGTCTAAAACATTACCAACATCACGAAAATATAGAAATCTTCATCTTACATTATTAATAGCAAGCAAATTGGCCTGATATCAAGGCAAAATAAATAAAAACTATGTTGTCCTATGTGATAATATGTTGGACTAAGTCCATCATCTATCAGTAAATGTTGAATGTGTAGACAAATTTAAATAGTATTTAAACTTTTCAAATACAAACAACTTGTTAGTAATAACACACAAATAAACAACACAGGTTGCCATTAGGTGTAGTATAATTCTCCCTCTTTTAAAGATATAAGTTTGACTCCTATGCTAACATTGTCACTGGTCAGGCTAGCAACACCTAAGGAAGAGTAGAAAATGATACTACTCAAAAAGTTGTGTATTTATGAACTGTGTTGTCCTTTATGTTTTATCACTATCATGTTGTTTATATTTGAAAAGTTTAAATAAAGTTTAAAATTTTCTATAAATTTAATATGATGAAAATAGTCCAACATATTATCATAACTAGTATACCATCATCACATACCTTCAGAAAAATATGGTGTCATTTTACTAATTAAACTTTGATTTAAAAATGACATATATATTGTAACGGTCACTCAATCTATCTTTGATCATGGAGGAAACCACCAAATCACTGCCTATCTCGAAAATTTGTTTACAGTGATCAAAAGTCAATGGTAATGATGGTTTATACCAAATGGACTCAGAGAGACAGCAAGAAATCTTAAATATTGTTCATACAACTGAGAAAATGAAACACATAGACAAATGTCAGCCAAAATAATTTAAACTAATTTGAATTTTATTAAATTCAATAAATAAACTAAAGTAAATCTAGCAAACAGAATACGAAAGTTTGATCTAGATTTTTATAAGAGTATTCATCAGAGAGTGTATATAAGTTCTGAAATAATAAAACATTAAATGCTTTAGCAGAAAGAATCATTCTCTCATCTATAATTTAAAAGGGGATTAATAGTATCTTCCTGCTGGTGATTTATAAAAGAAAACAATTCTAGTTTCCTAATTCAGGAATATAAAAAACAATTCGGGCTTGTAGGAAATCAACAAAACAGTTCCAGCAAGCATTTATTGGCTCAGAATAAGGCATCAAGACAAGAATGTCATTTTGCCTGCAGGACATCCCATGATGTACCATGTTTAAGGCAATTCATGGTTGATTTCACATACAAGACAAGAAAACATGAAGAATGATTATGATCTTACATAATCTGGATATGACACAAAATCTCCAACTTCAGAAAAACTAAAATAACAAAACACAACAAACAACCAGCCAAAAGATTTGTGGTTTGCAAGAAATTCAAACTTAACATATTTAAAATTAATTATTGAATACTAAAATAGGGACAGGTAAGAAAACTAAAATTTATGAAAAACTGCCAAAGCATTTAGTAAGGGTTAATAATAAAAAAAGAAAGCTTATTAAGCATAGAAAATATAATCTCACAATGCACTCCCCAATAAATAAAATTGCAAACAAACTTGGAATCTTAAAACTAAAATTCCAAGACACACTATAAATATCAAGAAAAGCAAATGCATATAATCTGTTGTGTTGCACATCATAAATTAAGAAGAAAATAATTTAAAGGATCAGGTTTTTGATTTCCCATAACTTAATTATTTTTCTGAGAATATTACACCCAGGCTTAGGTAATAAATATATTGGCCAAGGTAATTTACACATCACACAATTAACCAATATTAATAAATTTAATATGTTATTAATAACACACAATGAAAAGTTGACAAAAGCAAAATATTTTATTCAAACAAATTAAAATATTTTAAAAGATAAATCACTAATAAGTTGGAAAGAATACACACACACACTAATCTAGACATGAATCAATTAATAAAAAAAAGTTTAACAATTACAGTTCACTTCCAAATTTCTTCTAGAAAGTTCTTTAAAGTGAAAGTCTCATGAATAAGAAAATTAATGTCTATCGGGATTATATTATAAGCTTAATTTACTCACAATCAAAAGTAATTAATCATAGCTTATGGTAACTTTAGCGAGTTTACGAAGATTGTTGATTACCATGCATAGTTTTTTTATGAGATAGAATGAGCGCATGGCCATTGGTTTTAACTTGTTCTTGATCCAACATAAAGGCTAGTCATGAAAGCTTTTCTGGTGGATGTCTTCATGAACAATATCAGTAAAAGCCTTGGTCTACTTCTGCATAATGAATTATTTCAGCATAGAATTTTCCTGGATCTTTCCTGATCCAGGACCAGCCAAAAGAAAAAAACAGATAAGATCAAGATCATACTGGTATACTCAAGGTCTGTTTTTCAGACTTCTGTGCATATTTTCTTTTGTCCTTTTATCAACATACAAAATAATAATCTTGTACATTCTTTCTTAAATTTTAATGTAACAAAGTCTTTTTTTAAAACATAATTCGACAATCTTTAATTGGAGTTAGAAAGATTTTACTAATTAAAATCTGTGTGTGGAATTCTCTTTCTGTTAGTTTATCTGGATTAGTAATCTGCATGTGTTTTATTCTTTCCAATTTTAACTTTTATTTTTAATTACATAAAAAAAATATGAATGAAAAATTTGACTTTCATTGTACGTTTTAAAAAAACAAAAATTACACAAAGTAAAAAAAAATAATTTAAATGCATCAATTTAAAAGATTTTTAAATTTACTTTTTTTTAGCTTTTAAATATTCTCAAATGTCAATGTATTTCTACCATATAAAATATAAATGGTACAATATATATATATATATATTGTATATTTATATTTACCATTTATATATTTGTATATATATATATATATATATATATATATATAATACAAATTAGAAATAAAAATAAAATATCACATATAATAAAATTTATTTCTAATTAATCAGTTAGCTTTTTTTGCACTTCTATTAATTTACCCTTTAACTTATTGTTATGCTTAGGAACCATCCATGTGCCATCTCTCAGCCAGTTTTGGACACAAAATTGTCAATTTACACTTATTTTGTAGAAAATTGCCTGTTTAAAACTTTAGTTTTTAAAAAAATCAGCATTTGGCAGTAATTTTTGAAAAAAAAAAGATATTTCATTGTTGTCTATTGTTATATCATACAACATTTTTCCTCTTATAAGGATCTGGTAAGAATTGACTTGAGTTTTGGCCATTGACCACTAGGTTTTTCCACTAGTCGTTTCTAACTGTGACGGTCAAAAATCAAACCAAAATATTTTATGAATGATTTATGCTTTTGCAATAGATTTTAGAGTAAATAAATATATTTCTCTAATTTTTTATATTGATAATTAAGTTTTTACATTAATTTATTTAAATATAAATTTTGATTTGAAAATTTTTAAATTTTAGGAGAAAAATAATCAAGAAAAGAGAATAGTTTTTGACTGCTATTCAAGACGATTGACTGCTTCTTGCATATCAATGACATTAGATGTTCTAGAAAAATGCAACTATTTTTCATAAATATTTAAGTATTTTATGATTATCTTGTATACTATATTGACTAATAATGCGACTATATTGACTAATAATATGTATAGATTTAGATTGTTGTTTAAAATATTGAATTTTAGATGAAGAAAAAACAATAAAAATGAAGAATTGTAATTTCTAAGACAAAAAAAAAATCATCGCTATGTCACGGAGTGATTGATTAAAATATAATTCTTTTGTTTTACTTGAGGTTTTTTTCAAATATTTTTCTTATATTTTTCTTCAGTTATTAAAATTATTTTAAATTTTTTGTTACATTTAATCAATTTAAATGTGAAATAATTCATTTTTAGAAGCTAAATTAAAACAGTTCTGTTTATTGAAGGTTACATTTTTTTGAATCGAAACATACTCTAAACTGACGAGTAACATTCTGCCAAACTTTTATGTAATTGACCAATAAAAATAATTATCTGTCCCCCCTTCCCAAATTCCTCAGATGAAGGTTAAAATATGAGATAGTGAAATATAAGACTTATCTATAAGTATTTATTAATGATGTTCAATATATTTGAGTATTATTTGCAATTTTTCTAAACATAATTAATCTGTAGAATATTTGTATATGTCAATTTGGTTCCAAAAGATATATTAACATTATTTTAGTATATTTTGTTTTAAAGTATCATTAAATATTATAAATAAAAGTACCACATTTTTTTCAACATCTCTATATATAATAAAAATAATAAATTTAATGGTAATAAACTATAAAAAACAATCTTTAAATCTGCGGAACTATTTTTGGTTAATTTCTTAAACCTGCCTTAATGGCTTTTTTTTTTTTAAAATTTAACGATAGTTAAGGCAGGTTTAAGAAATTAATGGAAAGTACTTCTGCATAATTAAAGACTGTTTTTAATATTGTGTTTTCCTGAAGGCTTTGTGATGATGCTATTCTAGCTTTATTTTTATATTGGACTATTTCCATCATCTAATATGTGTGTTGAATGTCTTTAGATATTCCAAATACATTCAACTGTTAGTAATATTACAGCAAACAGGTTAGTATATGCACCAACTGTTAGTAATATCACAGCAAACAGAATAGTATATGCACCAACTGTTAGTAATATCACAGCAAACAGAATAGTATATGCACCAACTGTTAGTAATATCACAGCAAACATGTTAGAATATGCACCAAATATCAGTAATATCACAGCAAACAGGTTAGTATATGCACTACGTTTCGAGAGGTATTTTTACCCTCTTCTTCAGATATTTCTGGCCTAACCAGTGACAGTACTAGTGTGGGACCCAAACCTGGGTCCTTAGATTCTTGATTATTGAATTTCAAGGTAACACTTTAACTAATAGTTTATTACCGTTAAATTTATTATTTTTATTATAAATGAAATTTTGTTTTAATTAATGGGCATTTTATTTATATTACATTTCTATATATGTATTGCTAAGCAAAGCCAAAAAAAAGATAATGTTTAAAAAGGTCCAAACACTTAAAATTATCATGTTTAAGTAGATGAAATATATATGTTTCATATGAAATAAAATTTTTAATATGTATAATAAAAATCACTGTTATGTATTGTTAAATAACATATTATCAATATAAATTAAAAATGCAATTTGTTTCCGTTTATTTATTTTTATTATTACTGAAAAAAAATATTCAAAATAAAGATACATTAGTTTAAGATAGAAGCAATATATATTTTTTTCATATGTCATAGCATCAGCCGGGACACGAACCCACAAACGTCTGCAACCAACTACTTGCTTGCAAGGCAGTTGCGATGACCTCTCGGCTAACAACGCTTGACAATATTTTTATTTTATAATTCCACAATTGTAAATACTTTAGTTCTTTTTGAAACATGCTCTCATTTATTTATAAATTTTAATGATTTAAAATCTTTGTTAATAGTAATGTGATCATCCGCAGAACAGCTTATTAATTTCAAATACAATGATTTTTTTCATAATATTTTTTACAATATGTTTCCATTAATATTTTTTACTTTTATAACAAAAATATCTAATTTTGTTTTTTAAAAAATATTTTTAGTACTTAATTTAATCAGCATTTCAAGGCGCAACAAGCTGTGGGTAAACCAATATCCGTTTTATTTTGATTTTTTTAATGTGATTTTTTAAAAATTTGTTTTGATACCCAGATTTGAAAACTAAAAAAATAGAGATAAATGGAAATGAATAAATGAGCCGCAAGAACAATTTCTGACTGACACAAACTTTTAATTTGGCCCACCACTTTTTCATTCATTTTCAGCATTTATACATATAATTTCATTATCATTTAGACTACAAGTCTCAAACTTTCTGCATTCACTTCTTTCATGCGTCTATTTTAGAAGTCTATTTTCATGACTATTTCTAATCATATTTTAAGTCAGATACATCATATAGTAGTACTCGCAATTTCATAAAATAACGTTTACATGAGATCTTATGACATATTTAATCAATTAATATTTATAAATGAGACAAGTAACCTTATTTAGTACAAAATGGGGTCGAGAGGCCAGCGACAGCCGCTTTACAAGCAGTTGTCACAAGTTAGCGGGTTCGCATCCCGGCTGATGCTATGACACATGAGAAAAAAAATTGCGATTCATATGATACTTTTATAGTTTTTCAAGGATTTTTGTTTTAATTATTCATTTTTAGGTGCCTCAACTATTTGTTTATACTTATTTTCTCAAAAATATTTTACCAAACATTTGTAACTTAGTAAATTTAAACAACTTTAAAAAAAAAAAGAAATAAAACCTACTGTTAATTTTAACAAATACTACCAAATGTTTATGCATTTTATTCGCCGTGTATAATTCATATTTTTATGTATATGATAGTTAACAATCTTGGGAGTCATTTGTCTTTCATTATATCTTTATTTATGTGTATTTAAAAAGAATGGGGAAGTATGGAGATGTTTATTATATCTATAATAATATAAACATTTTGCAAACATTGTTGTTACTATTTTCTAGCATTTTATTTTTTGTTGGGCTTTTTGTTTGTAAAAATTTACCCAAAATGATTAAAATTTGGGATCTTCCACTGACAGAAGAACATGCAGTGCATTATTTGCAAAATTATGATCTATGGCCCATTTGAAATATATGTTTTAATGGTCATGATATGAGACTGTGAAAAGAAAGACAGAAATGCACTTACAATAATTTGTAGTTTTGTTTTTTATAATCATATTAAAAAAAATAAACTTAAAGAAAATATTAAATACGCCAGCCAGCCATATTGTTTGCAAGATTTTTTGATGCCCCTGGAAATGGATAATTCAAACAAAAATGACTGACAAACTTCAGTATTATACATTCTACAAAAGTACCATTTATTTAGTGAAAATAAGCAAACACATACATATGGTTTGACTCAAATTGGACGCAAATTGTGTATGACAAGATCTAATCTTATTTTCAGAACTAACCTTATTTCATACAATATGATGATAATATTTATTAAGGTTATAAACCTCAAAAGTGTGCATGTAAAAATGTGAAGGAAGGGACCTCTACAGGTCCTAACCACCGGCTTATGCTTTGGAAGAAAAGCTTGTGGTTAAGACCTGTAAAGGTCTGTACATTCACATTTTCATGCGCTCACTCTTGAGGTTTATAGCCTTAGTAAATATTACTTATGTAATCAATGTGTATTTAAATAAATTTATAATTACAACTATGATGATGTATAAATTTATTTATTGGATATAAACAAACTTCCATTTAAGTTGTTTTCTTTTTGCATAATGTTACAACAACTATACTTTTAACAGTATATTTATTTCAATAGAACAGAAAAATCAAAGATTGTTTCTTATTATTACTGGGGCAGACTGAAGTTTTTTATGCTCTGTAAAGTGTAAACAAACATTTGTAAGATTTTAGGTTATTCTCAGGGTAACATTCTACACACATAAACATCATAAAGATAATTATTCCAGTATATGACTGTCTTTTAAACTAGTGAATTACATTGTCCTCAGTAGTGGGTACTTCCCAAATTTTAATCATTGGATAAAATAAGATAGTTCAAAAAATTCACTCAGCAAAAACAAAAAGTGGACAGTAAATCATGTGTCCACTGTACTTTCACTAGGTGATTGATTAGTCATCCGCAACATTTTTGATAAATGCACAACATACTTTAAGTCATAAAATTAGCAGCTAAACCAACATTTTGACGAACAACTTTTTCCTGATCTGAATATTACCTAATATTCACTTAGTCAGATTCTAAATGTGTTTAATTTTCTTTATATACATGCATGTTTATGCTGGCACTTTTAAAGTTTAATATTAATTAAAATTTAAAAAATATATTATCAAAATCCCTTGATTGTCCAACTTTCTTACTGACCAGCTTGATCAAAAATTTGAGTGATTTTCTTTGTTAAATATGGATCTAACCCATTTCCTTTCATAAATATATAAATGTGCAGTAATCAGAATTGTTTTAATTTATCTTCTAAAAGTTGAATTATTTTACTTTCAAATTGGTTAAATGTAACAAAATATTTCAAATAATGTTAATAACTGAAGAAAAATATAAAAAGTATGAAAATGATTTACAGTAAAACAATAGAATTATATCTCAACCAACATTACATGTAATTGCTAATGATATCTTATATCTTAGAAATTACAATAATGTAATACAGAGAATCTACCATTAGCTCAAACAATCTTAGAAATTACAATAATGTAATACAGAGAATCTACCATTAGCTCAAACAAGCTAAGAGAAAATATTTAAAATCTCTATCCGGAATTATTCCCAGACCTTTGATTACTCCCTTTTGTTGTTTTTTCTTCATCTAAAATTATATATTTTAAATAAAAATCTAAATCTAGACACATTATTGGTCAATATAGCATAAAAATTTATAGTGTAAAAAATAATCATAAAATACATGAATATTTATAAATAATAGTTGTGTTTTGCTAACTATCACCTAATGTCATTGATATACAAATAACAGTCAATGTTATTTACTTGTCATTAATAGTGGTCAAGAGATTTTCACTTTTTTTTTTTTAAATTTAAAAATTTTCAAATCAAAGTTTATATTTAGTTCAACTAATGTAAACAGTTAATTATGAATATAAAACGTATGGAGAAATATATTTATTTATATTCAAAATCTATTATGAAGTTAGAAAACATGTTGGCTTGATTTCTGACTTTGATTGTTAGAAACACCTAGAGAACAATGGTTGAAGTAGATCTAAACACTGACTCCAAGTGTTTATGCTACAAGTTCCTATCAGTTTGCAAGCATAAATTTTTCAGACATGTAATGTCTTCAAACCCAGCCTAACAAGTCAGATAGCTACATGGGTCTGATATCAGTTCAGTTTCACTACATAGTCAAAGCCTCTGCAATATATATCATTGCAAAAACCTTTAAAGGTACATCTATGAAAAACAAAAATCAAGTTATAATCACGTAACTTGCTATCGCTTGTATTTATGATCAATAGATTGCATTTTACCAAAGCCACCAAACAATCATATATTTGTTTACATAAACATCAAAAGAGTCAGAATTCACTATTTCTTTCATTTGCTCCACCTTCAGATCAGCTGATTTCAAGCTAATTTGCTATCATCAGTAAAGGATAGGGCTAGAAACTATATCTAAACACTGACTCCAAGTGTTTATGCAACAAGTGCCTATCAGTTTGCAAGCATGAATTTTTCAGACACGTAATGTCTTCAAACCCAGCCTAACAAGCCAGATAGCTACATGGGTCTGATATCAGTTCAGTTTCACCACATAGTCAAAGCCTCTGCAATATATATCATTGCAAAAACCTTTAAAGGTACATTTATGAAAAACAAAAGCAAGTTATAATCACATAACTTGCTATCGCATGTACTTATGATCAATAGATCGTGTTTTACCAAAACCACCGAACAAGTTTCTTTTGATGTTTATGTAAACAAATATATATTTGTTCGGTGGTTTTGGTAAAATGCCATCTATTGATCATAAATACAAGTGATAGCAAGTTACGTGATTATAACTTGTTTTTGTTTTTCATAAATGTATCTTTAAAGCTTTTGCAGTGATATATATTGCAGAGGCTTCTATGTGGTGAAACTAAACTGATATCAGACCCATGTAGCTATCTGGCTTGTTAGGCTGGGTGAAGACATTATGTGTCTGAAAAATTCATGCTTGCAAACTGCTAGGAACTTGTTGCATAAGAGCTTGGAGTCAGTGTTTAGATCTAGTTTTTAGCTCTATCCTTCACTGATGATAACAAATTAGCTTGAAATCAGCTGATCTGAAGGTGGAGCAAATGAAAGAAATAGTGAATTCTGACTCTTTTGACGTTTGTGTAAACAAATATACGCTTGTTCGGTGGTTTTGGTAAAATGCCATCTATTGATCATGTATATATATATATATATATATATATATATATATATATATATATATATATATAACTTCCTACAATTATCCAATCTATCTTATACAACTGATAAGCATGACAACACACATGTAAAAAGATAAATGATTTCCAACATAGTATTTTATGCTGAATGATCATTCATCATCTGGTCCAGATCCCCATCTCCCACACATATACACAATCAGTTCTCAATCCACATTAATATAACAAATCTTCAAAATTCAATGGACATGTCTCACTCCTCTTCACTCTCCAATCCTTTAACAACCTATATCATTGAAAATTTGAAGATGGAACTCCTCAAACCCTTGATGCCAATATTTTTATCATCCCCATGTTGACTTTAAGTCAATGTGACCTGCTCACTAAGAACTTTAATTTGTCCATTTAATTATACAGAAAAAGGATGTGCAGAATACAGGCTGAATATGTAATATTTAAATACATGTATATTTTGTAGTACTTGAAGTGAGACTAAAATTTAGACTCTCTACAACTATTTAGTCCATCTTATATAATTACTACACATGGCCACATACATTCAAAAATGATACATGATCTCCTACATACATATCTATTTATGTTTTTCACATATATGTGGTCATTTGTATCAGTTGTATAAGATTGATTGGATAGTTGTAGGAAGTTTAAAAGTCTGAATTCAAGTCTCTTATAATTACATTAAATTTAGGATAGAAAATATACATGTATTTAAATATTACATATTCAGCCTGAATTCTGCCCATCCCTCTTCTGTACAATTAAATGAAAATATTAAGGTCCTAGGTCAGATTGACTTAAGGTTAACATGGATATGTCAACAATACTGACATCATCAAAGGCTTTGATGGTCCTATCTTCAAATTTTCAGTGATATGGATGGTTAAAAGTTTGGAGAATGGAGAGGATTGAGGCTTATCTATTGAAGTTTAAAAATTTGTTTACTTAATATGGCCTGAGCACTGATTGTGTATATGTGTGGGAATTAGTGAGCTGGACCAGCTGATGAGTGCTGGTTTAGCATGGGGTACATATGTTGGGGATCACATCTTTTTCAAATGTATGTGGTCATGGGTATCAGTTATATATGGTGGATTGGATTGATGTAGGGAGTTTAAAAGTCAAGTCCCTTATAGTTACATTAAGTGTAATATAGAAAATATACATGTATTTAAATATTATACATACATATATAATATTCAATATTAAGAATCTTAGCACCATACAATAAATATTTAAAAATACACTCTAATGAAGCAACAGTCAAAATTTACCCAGAATCAAACGTTTGTTCTTGTTTTTCATTTGCATATATAAAGGATGAAAAAAACATATTTTAGTTAGAAAGAACAAATATTTAAATCAATACATAACATTGCATCTAAATATGTTTCAAATGATTTACTTAAAATAGTTAGCAAGTCAGAAAACTATCTCAATTTAAGCATGGAAACAATGATTCAAACAAATGAAAATATGTAATAGAATACCTCCGGTGCTTAATATGTAAATAATATTTGAGATTAATATCCATAATTCATTGCATTAGTATTTAAAATATTATTTAACCTAGCATAGATCAAAATTTACCAAAAGTAAAGCAGCCGTTTATTCTTGTACTCCATGAATATATATATATATATATATATATATATATATATATATATATATATATATATATATATAGAAGATTGATTAAAATATTTTGCATAGAAATAATAAATAATTAAATCAATCCACAATATTGTATCTAAATATATATTAATTGATTTACTTACCATAGTTAGCAAAAGTTATCTCAATTTAAGCATTGCCAGCAACGATTCAAACACATGAAAATATTTAATAGAATATATCCTGTGTTAAAAATATAATTAACGTTCGAGATTAAAATCCATAACTCCCTACAATACCTATTTAAAAAACTCTCTAACCAAGTCTAAGTCAAAAAAGAAACATACAATTAGTCCAACATTGAAATGTC
>JAQFVV010008589.1:0-27048 GCA_028023455.1 Epiperipatus broadwayi | reverse complement strand
TAGTCAATAAAAACAAAAAATAGAGTCATATATCATATGACTCCACTTCTTTTAAGCTTGTAGATAATAAACAAAGAGCTTTGTGAATTGCTCAACAAGCTTTGAGATAAATGCTTAGCAAGAGAAAGCATTTAAAATATCTATATCTGAAAACCATCCCCTGACCAATGGTTTCATGATTTTGGCAATCCTCAGAGAGGCACTAGGGTAGAGTGCTAAAAGCATAAAACCACTGGTCAGGGGTTGGGGGGTGGTTTTCAGATAGAGATATTTTAAATGCTTTCTCTTGCTAAGCAATTATCTCAAAGCTTGTTGAGCAATTAGCAAAGCACTTTGTTTATTATCTACAAGTTTAAAAAAGAAGTGGAGTCATGTGATATATGACCTTTTTTATTGACTTTATAGACTTTGTTTTTAGTCTTATGTGATGCTATATTGCTAAGACTTCTAACATATAGTTTGGCTGAAGATCTCTCAGCCCCATATAGGTATTTGAGTTGGATAGCTGGGTTTGAAGACATTTAGGCATCTGAAAACTTCAGATTTTCTACTCAATAGTCAACTCTTAGAGAAATGCTGGCTTTGGCTTGGTGTTTTTAAATATAGTGTCTGAAGCTATCCTAGTGCCTCTGAAGATTGCCAAAAGCATGAAACCATTGATCAGGGGGTGGGAGGGTTCAGATAGAGATATTTTAAATGCCTTCTCTTGCTAAGCATTTATCTCAAAGCTTGTTGAGCAATTAGCAAAGTTCTTTGTTTACTTAACAATTTCATTTATATCGGAGAGAAAAGTTATTAATTTAAGAATAAATATTTTTAAAAATGTTTAAATACAATTCATAATATAAATCTACTTTAAGACTGCAAGTTACAAAATTATACAATAATTTATATTTTAGATTTGGACATCTTCAAGTAACTAAGTTAAACTTCAATATGCAAATAATCAAAAATATTACACAAATCAAAACATGATCATTTATTTATTTTCTGCATTACTTATATTAAAGAAATCTGTTAAAAAAACTTATTCTTTTGCAATTTAAAATACTTTTTTTCCAATTCATTTATGTGAAAGTTGCAACTATCTAGGAGTATTATAGTAATTTTTCAATCATTATTAATCCACTGCAGAATGAAGGTCTCTCCAAATTTAATTCAGTTACTCTAATTCTTAACTTCTCCATAATATTTCAACAGATTTTCTGATTAATCTCATGGGTCTTTTACAATCTCTTAGGATTCAATTTAAAACTCCAACTGTCCATCTATGATCATATCTTTCTAGAAATATTTCCAATACATTATAATTTGTCTGTTAAATTCTTTCATATTAGATTATTCTCTCTCATGCATTTCATGTTCAATCTCTTCTTGTTACTCCTCACATGCCATTTCTCCATATTTTATTGGGTCATCTAAAAGTTTCTCTATTTCTTTTCTGTTGAATGTCCAAGTCTTAGATCCATAAGTAAAAACTGGTAAAATACATCTACTAATTTCATCCTTTATGTTGCCATCTACATTAATAATCTGGGTAAGATATTTGTAGTCATTAACTTCTATCTAATTTATGATCATTAATTTTTATTTTTTTTTGAGAAAATCCACTGAATATTATTTTAGTCTATTATGTCAAAAAATATGCGGACTATCATTAACAGATAAATCATTACTTGCATCCTAGCAGGAGAGTGATTATTAACTATCAAAGCAGTCAAATATTACTCTTGAATCAAACGAATTAAGTTACTATGCCTAAAATCCTTGTTTTTTTTACTTCATCTTTGAGTGGTAAGTTTTAAATTGTGCTTTACACAAAAAAGTGAAGCTTAGTATTATTAGAAAAGAATTATATGGCTGACCACTTTCAGAGAGCTCTAAATAATTATGAAAACAGGTCCGTATTATTTCACCAAAAAGCAACAGGCCATGTGTTCGAACCCACTATGGCAATGGGACTGTGCACTGAAAGTAATATGACATGAAGGATAAAGGAGGCATGCTTTATTACAAATGACAACTACGCAATAAACTGAAAAGAATCATGCTTTGCAATCTCCAGAAAATGGTCTTTATGAAAAAAAAACTTTGAATAAATTTTGCTAAACTTAGCTTAAAATCTCAATGTAAGCCGACACTCCCAAAATAGGCTATGAATATGGAGACTTAAATTCTCTGAAAGCACTCAGCCATATAATTCTTTTCTAATAATACTAAGCTTCACTTATTTGTGTAAAGTGCAATTTAAAACTTACTATGCCTAAAAAACAATTTATTTGCCTCTTGTTTTATCTGCTAGAGAGCATAACAATTTTTTGACTGTTTCAATCACTTTGGTGAACCAGCTCACACATAAAATAAAATCAAAAGATCTACCCAGTAGTAATTAATAAACAATTGGGTTTGAACCCTAGGACAAACCATGAAAATTCAAGTGTTAAAATGCAGATAGGTGCTCAAGTCCTATGTCATATATTCAAGGGAATTACTGAATGGGTTTCAGCAATTGTGATCATATTAACAGTATCGCAAACAGTAGTTGCTCCAACAGCAGATAATCAACATCACAGGTAGAAATCAACTAAAGTTATATCAACAGTAAAGAGTCATTAGTTAACATTGAAGAGTCACCAAACAAGTGTAAAGTCAGCAACCAAAAAGGATTGAGGACATCCGCTAAAATATCTGAAAGACTACCTTACCAGGGCTAATTTTAGCCAGAGAAGAAAAAGTAATATCTCGACTTAATTTCAACTAATGGACTAATCCAGATTCTTTCTTATCTCGAATGTATTGAGCATCTATAGCCATAGACCAATAGATACACAATATAGGCCAATGGACAATGATGCTCAATGAATTTGGCTATAAATAGTCAGTTCAGTTGAAGGTAAAAGGGACAACATTTTACTGCCAAACTTGAATAGCAGTCTTCATGTTGTCTGCTACATGGCTAAAGCAATGAGGCAAGTTCATGTCAGAACTAGAAGCTGCTACAACCTAAATCAGACACAAAGCAAGCAGTCAAATTCCAGCTGGAAATGTCACCATACCTACACATGAGACAAGCTATCACAGAAAATCTGGAAGGGTCGACCATATTTAATTATGAGGCAAGCTGTTATAGTATAGCTGGAAGTGAAGGTAAATCTAGAAAGGTATATGAAGTTCCTTATTTTAATAACTGTATAACAAATAAATCCTATACCAATCTAAGATTATCAAGCATATGTAAAGGGCACACACACTGTTACATTATTTGTTTTAAAAATCAGACATTAAAAAGAAAAGTTCGCAAATAAAAAAATTTTTTTTTAAGAAATAAAAATTGAAAGTTAAAAGTCATCTAAACTATATATATATAATATCGCATAGATGAAAAATTATTAAAAGAAAACTTTATTAGAAAAAGGAAAAAGTTTTAAAACTAAATTTTCAACAAAAACTTAAAAAGATTTAAAGATATTTATATATCTTTAAGAATGTACAAACTTAATTAATTATATTGTAATATTAAATCATGCTATCACACTTCCAACATAAAGCTGTAACAACAAATAGAAAACTAAATTAAATGGCTGAGCGCTTTCAAGAAGATGTACTTCTCATATTCTTGAAAGCACTCAGCCATTTAATTTAGTTTTCTATTTGTTGTTACAGCTTTACATTGGAAATGTGATAGCACGATTTAATATTATCATATTGAAGACAAACCTAAAGTATAAATCTACAGGTTATTACTTAATTATATTGTGTAAAATGGAAATGATTGTTTTCAATTAATTAAAGTAAACTTGCCCTTGGATATCTCAAATGTATAATTAAAGGTCAGATAGGAGAGAAAAAACAATAGAAACTAATAGCCAATAAAAGAAATCCCTCAGGAAACGGACCTCAATGAAAGGATCATCATCGTCATGACGTAATGTCCACTGGATCCGAAAGTTTAATATAAAAGGAAAAGTTTGGAAATAAAAAAAAGGAAGGAGATAAAGATGTGAAAGCAGAGGTGATATATATGTTAGTGTGGAGAGAGTTGAAGGAGAAGGGATTGAAAAGACGCACTCTTCAATCCCTTCAGTTTTGCTAAAAAAAAAAGAGAAATGACCAATCATTTTCCTATATTGCGGACCACAGGACATCAGGGCCCAGAAAAATACCAGCTACCCTAAAGGACCAATGGCTAACTGGATACCAATCTCCTCAGGATGGCATGGGAATTCACGTTCCAAATTACAAACAATTAGAAAATATAGACTTTTTAAAACTGTAAGAACTTTAGATAATTCATGAACATTAAGTATAAAACTTTCCCAGTATTTAAATTATAGGAATAGTATTTCCTATCTGACCAAACTAAATTATTTATTAATTATTTTTATTGAATGTATTATTTGTTTGTTAAATCATTTCCATTAACTTATTTTTCTGTTTCTTTTAGGTTTTTGTTATGATTTTTTTTTTTTTTTGTTAAACAACTTTTAATAAAAAATAAATTTAAGTCAGGCGTGAATGGCTGCATAGATTCGTAAAGTTATGTTAACTTAAGGGAGGGTAAATCTCAGGTTATTTGTTTCATAGTTAAATTGGGTTAATCGATTGGATATATTGGTGTAATTAGTAAATATAGTATGAGGTCTGCTACGTGCAGGATCACATGATACGCTGCACTTGGGTAAAATAAGCCTATTTCTTATTGACCATTGGAGACAGATGGTATTTCCTGTTCCGTGGATCACCCTTTGCCTATGGAATGGAATCCCTTCCTATGGAGTTTTTTTTTTACTGTTCTTCTCACCAGATAGATGTAACATTCCTATACTGGACGAGCGACAATTTTTTTCTCTATAATCATGCTGTTCAGATGTGCATTCCTGACAGTATGGTATTGTGCTGTTGTATTCATGCTGCATTGAATACATCAATATATCAGATAGATTGGCGTTGGTTTGACTGCGAACTTTTGGCCTAAGGTTAAATCAGGATAGAATATTTTCTTTTCAAATACAGTCTATGTAGTCTATTCATACTCGACACTCTAATAAAATATTAAATTCATCTGTGCGAACTTATAAAATAAAAGTTAAAACGTAAATTAAATTCTAAAATAAAAAGTTAAAAATGTAAATTAAATGCTAAAGTAAAAGTTAGACTAAAATAATAATTCTAAATCTTATAAATGTCTAATAAAATATTTGTGTGTGATATTACTGAAAGTGGCTTATTTTTTTTTAATATTGAAAATATTTTTAGATAAGAATTCATATTTTATAAATCTCTGCATCTCTCTGAGCTAGTGGCATGGGCTGATGGTCGGAATAAAACATATGTAAAAATTAGATCTTAATAGCACATATCTGCCTACTCTATAAATTTTCCAGGTTCAAATAACCTGGTGGTGCCCTATATGGCAGATACGGTAAGACTCAAATCTTGCCGATCGTTATACTTATGAGGCAAGCTGTTATAGTATAGCTGGAAGTGAAGGTAAATCTAGAAAGGTATATGAAGTTCCTTATTTTAATAATTGTATAGCAAATAAATGCTATACCAAGCTAAGATTATCAAGCAAATTGTATTACAGCATATATACTACAAACACACATTTGTATATTTATTTTAATTAATAAATATTTAATCATATTTTTGAGTCTATACTTATTATAAGCCTGCAATAAACATTACAGATTTATATGAATTATTGACTATAATATATCTTAAAGTGAGTACAGAAATATGAGTACCATCCTCTTGACTTTTCTTTCTTCTGAAAAGATCTGTTATGTAATGTCCAGATTCTGAATTTAATGGATGATTTCTTGTCAGAATATTGTGTAACGAGCACAGACGACGTTACATTATTATTTTTTATTATTAAACATTAAAATAAAATGTTCGCATTTAAAATTTTTTTTTTAAGACAGAAAAATTGAAAATAAATTCTACCTTAAACTCGTATATATATAAATCACACAGATGAGAAAAATTATTAAAATAAAACTTTATTAAAGAAAAAGTATTTTAAAACTAAATTTTAAAAAGATTTGGAGGTAAAATTATATCTTTAAATTTATCTTTAAATATATCTTTGGATTTGGAAAACAGGTTAATTAATGTTATGGAAATGATTATTTTAATTAGTCCAAGTGAACGGTCAGATAGGAAAACAATAGAAACTTTTAGCAAATAAAAAGAAATCCCTATGGAATCGGACCTCAGCGAAAGATCACCATCATCGATGATGTAATATTGAGTCAATCCTTAAGATTAATATAAAAGGAAAAGTTGGAAATTATTATGGATTATTAAGAGAGGACTGAGATGTGTTAAGTCGGAGAGTTGAAGGTGAAGGGATTGAAAGACGCACTTTCAATTCCTTCAGTTGTTATAAAAATGGAAAAATGAAACATCGCTTTTCTTATACTGAGGACAACAGGATCGTCAGGGGATTTAATGTGGACTCCAAACGGCACGCAATGAATAATGAGGAACATTGAAAAAAAAATTGTAAGAACTTTAAAAACATTTTGAAACACTAAGAACTTTAAAATATAAACTTTCTCAGTCTTTAATTTATAAGAAATAGAATCCTATCTGACCAACGTTATTTATTAATTAGTTATAATTTTATTTAATGTATTTCTTTTGTAAAATCATTTCCATTTAGTTTTTTTTTTGTTCTTTAAGTTTATTATGATTTCTGTTTTCCGATAAATTAAAATATATCAATGTTAAACTTAAGTCGGGCATGAATCGCTGTATAGATTTGTAAAGTTATATTAGGGGAGGGTAATCTTAAGTTATTTGTTTCGTAGTTAAATTGGGTCAATGGATTGGATATATTGGTGTAGTTAGTAGATGTAATGCAAGATTCGCTACAGGCAGAATCGTTTGTATACGCCGCACTCATCCTTTTGCCTATGGAAGGAATTATAAGTCGGAGACCGCAGTTCCTTTCTATGGAGTTTTTTTTTTTATTGCTCTTCTTGTCAGATAGATGTAGTATTCCTATCTGACGAGAGGCAATTTCTTCTCTTAACTTTTTGTGCTGCCGTATTTCATATTACATTGAATACATCGATATATCAGATGAACTGGCATTAGTTCGACTGCGAACTTTTGGCCTAAGGTTAAATAAGGATAGAATATTTTCTTTTCAAATGCAAATCTATGTAGTCTATTCATACTCGACACTAAATAAAAATACATTAAATTTAAGTTGTTTATAGACATTTGCATTGATTGGTTATCGGTTAATTATGTTTTGGGTATTCATATTTGATCAAAATATATAGACATTCGATAAATAATGATACCTTACGGTATCTAAAATGTATTTATTCGGATGTCTTTTAAGTTATTGGTGTCAATGCAAGCATCTTATATGTGAATGCTAATGGGTTACTTATAAATTTCCCTCTGCAATTGACGGTATCAATGACTTTATATTTTGATCGTTTATGTTTATTTTGAAATGTCTTTGACCGTGAAATTATGTAACCGATCTATACTCAACATGTTTTAAAACAAACTTTTTTAAATCCATTTGTGTGAACTAATAATAGTATAAAATTTAAAATGTAAATTAAAAATCTAAAATAAAAGTTAAAAATAAAGTTAAATGTTAAAGTAAACATATTAAAATAAAAATGTTAAATGTTATATATATATGTGTGCGTAAATAACTTTTTGTATGTTAATTACTGGCAGTGGCTTATTTTATTCTTTTTTATATATTCTTAGATAAGAATTTATATTATATTATTTAATCTCTGCTACTCCTTGAGCTAGTGACAATGGGCTAATGACCGGATATCAAAATGTATAAATAAAATAAAAAAAAATTTTTTTTTTTACTTACGTATCTGCCTACTTTATAAATTTTTCTAGGTTCAAATGCCTAGATGGCGCCCTGTAGTGCAGATTATGTTAAGCTCTTTCTCCAGATCGTTATAATTGAATAAAGTCTTCTATATATCTCCCTTAATCAAATAAATCAAGAACGTTTTGGACACTTGATTCTGATTTTTTGGATTATCTGCACAATTATAGAATTTATTCTTTCAAATCCTTTCATTAATTATACATTGTTTGATTGAATAAGTTAAGCTTTCATGACAAAAATCAAATTGCTTTAGTTATCAACTCTGATTGCCATATTTCCAGATGGCATATGCAAAAATATCACTTGTGATAAATAAGTAATCAAATGGTTAGTTAATCAGGTCGTGTTCCATTTAATCCCTAAAAATGAGTTAAGCTGTGATCAAAGAAACTTTAGCAGCTCTTAAGCTCATCGATCTACCTCATATTAGTACACTGGTGTTTAATCATAGATTTATCATACAGCGTAAAAAGTACAATCGTTTTTAACAAATTCTTATGTTGGTTAATATTTTTGTTGTGTTCAAATTGCAATTAAATGCAAGTAATAGGGCAATGGTAGATAAAAATAAATATCCCTTTAGAAATAAAGTACTTAAGATTAATGCAGACTTAGATTAAATGTAACGATTAGCTATGACATGTTTTATAATGCTAAAATTAATTTATAATTAAGTTTTAAATTAAAAAAAGAGAAAGCTATGAAAATGTAATAAATATTATTGTATGCTATTAATGGTAAAACATTCAATGTGTTATAATGGAATTTCACATTATAAAAATTTGCATAAGATATTAAAAAAACTTTATGGTATGATATTATTAATTTTGCAATTTTACATATTCCGATTCTCGATTATACTCATGACAGAAACAAAGTAAATGGATAGTTTCCCGTTTAACTTAATTAATCCTTATAAGTTACCTTGTCTTATCCCAACGAGCTCCATCCAGAAAAAGACCAATAATATAGACACCATCTTTTGGAGGAGATTTTTCTGTTTCAGTTGATAAGACCTAAAACAAAACAATAATATTAGAACTGTTTTATACTAAACTGCAGGTAACTGTTAATATTAAATAATGGGACTTAATACTAGTGATATATTAATCTTCATCTAGATAGACAATAACATTTTCAGGTCCTTATCATGCAAAAACAACCCATTACTTTTTCATTAATTATAAATGATATATTTATAGGCACTAAGGGATATCTATTGACATTTGATAAAGTTATGGAAAAACTACTGAAAATCCCAAGCAACAAATGAAAAAAAAAAAATCAGTTCACATGAATTTACTTGGACAAAGTAATATTAATATAAAACCTGTCTGGTTTTCACAAATAGATTCCCCCACACACACACACTCACTTCCTAATAATATTAATACAAAGCTTGCATAGTTTATAAATTAATTTTTTTTTTCAAAAATAAAGGTTCAAATAAACAAGATAAAAATAAAAATTTAAGTATACAAAGTAATTAAATAAATAAGAAGAAAAAAATATGAAATGAGTAGTACAAAGTTTTTTTAAAAAAAAAAAAAGGTTTGCTGCAGCTAATTTTTTGATAATGTCAAGCATCTGCTAGATTTTGTTACAAGTTTCTGGTTTAGGACATTTTCAGGTCAAATGTTTATAAGATTTATGACATGCTTACACATTGACAAGTATCAAAATTTTATAATTGTAGTGATTGAATTATTAAAATGATAAAAAATCAATTCAGATGTCACATGACTTAATTTAATAAGCTTGTATTTACAAATGTTATATATAGAGCTCGCAAAATAAGCTCTTAACAAGCTTTGAGAATATCTTCAACTTCAGATCAGCTTCTACTTCTGGCATCATATTCAAGCATTAGATTAAAAATACCAGGACAAGCCCAGCACTTTATCTAATGTATAACTATGGAGTAGAAAATCTGAAATTGTCAGACATTCATATGTCTTCCAATCCAGCTTTCTAACTGAAATAGCCTTATTTACATTTGTAAATACAAGCTTATTAAATTAAGTCATGTGACATCTGACTTGATTTTTTTATCATTTTATTTTTTGCTATTAAGGCTTTGGCGATTTTATATTGCGAAAACTATTAATATATGGTGTATCTGGACTTAGTTCAGTCCCATATAGCTATTTGAGTTAGATAGCTAGATTGGAAGACATATGGATGTCTGACAATTTACATTAGATAAAGTATTGGGCTTGTCCATGGTATTTTTAATCTAATGCTTGAATATCGTGGCACCTCACTGATGATGCCAGAAATAGAAACCAATCTATGATTGAATTATTTAATTTCTGAATGTCTCATGCTTTTATTTCAAGTTAAATCTAAAAGCCCAAATTGTAGTTGAAGAAAATTCTTTTTTTGTTTTTTGGTGCACAATAAATAAAAACATTTGTATAAAATAATATTTATATATAATATTTACTATTTCCAGTTGCTTCTATTAGATTCATTGCATGCCCAACTCATCTTTTGGATATGAATTAATTATTTTTATTTTAAGTCCTTTGATCTTTAAGTGTCGCAATTAATTGGGTGGAACTATACTGATATATTCTATTGATGCATTAAGTTATTTTACTGTCTCAATTATCATTCATTCATATACATGTTTACTATTTTCACTTTTTTAATCTATAACTATCTCTGTAGAGAATTGACAATTAATTGTGTTATGAACAGTGTAGAAATTTTCTATAGGTCCCACCTATAAAAACTACATTTAACTTTTTGTAAGACTAATAATATTATGTCTTTGTACAGTGCCAAATAACTTAGTGGAATTAAGTAAATCAAGTGAACTCTGTACGTATGTGCATAAGCATACTTAAATAATGCTAAATAAAACTTCTTTTGCAATATTTATATTTAAATCAATAGAAATTTATACTGTAACATAATTTCATTGTTCTTGTGAAATCTTTTCTTAATTCTGTAACCCATTCAGTCTTTAAATGTTTATAAGATACAGACTACTCTATATTGGTAATTCTTTGCCAGACTTGAGATCTGCATTTTCCCCCTCTGAATTGCAAATAAATTGCTACTTCTAATTATAGATTGCATTAATAATTAGTCTCTGAATGAATATTTGTAAGTCATAAATGATTGAGGTTAATTATAGAGATAAGGGTCAGGGAATGATTGCCCACTTTTGCTTTTTAGATGTGTTTTTTAATTTGGTTAAAGTTATATGATACCAACCACATATTAGTCTAATCATTAAAAAATAATCATATGGTCAATATTTTGACATCATATGATTTTTAAATTAACAGTCTAAGTATAACAGTTTCATTCAATAAATCAAATTATATTATGGCCATCCCCCTAATTTTTCTTAACCAAGAATCAATCTATAAACAATCACTATCATTACTAATGGATTAATTGGGTTTCCATAACTCCCTCTATGAATAGAAGTTGAATAATTCTCAATTAGGATCGTAAAAAGCATGGACACTATATATGACAATGTGAGGTGTTGTATATAGTGTCTATTAATCTGAATTTGAGGCTACTTTCACTGATTTCATTGAGTAATTGATGTTTAGTATCATCCTAGCCCCCAGATACTTATTCCAGATTTAATTATTAATGCAATCCATTACTAGAAGTTGTAATTTGTCTGCAATTCAGTGAAAAAAAGTGCAGTTATTAAGTCTGGCATAGAATTATCAGTCTAAAGAAGTCTGTACCCTAAAAACATTCAAAGAATTCAAAGACTTTGAAATGGTTACAGTATCAAAAAAAAAAACTTTGTAAGATCAATAAAATTAATATGACAAAATTTTATTAGCTTTAATATAAATATTGATAACTAAGTTTCTTTAGCATCATTTGAAGATGTTAAATATGTCCATAATATACAAAGCTCAATTGTATAATATAACCTCATTAACCTCCTTAATATTATTTAAGTAACATATAAAAATTAAATATTACTAAACTATAACTGCACAGAGTTGATTGTACATTATTAAATTTTGTTAGCAGATAATTAAGAAATATTAGTGGAAACATTTTTATAGTGCTTGTAATTAGCAAATAGGGTCATTGCTAAAAACAGTTTGTGCTTGACTTTTATTATTTAATTATGAAGTTTATAATTATAATTAACTTTCACATTATTTCATCTGTTTGCATATATATGCTCAAAAGGAAATCTGTATTTTTATTTTTGCTTTTAGGAAAAAATATTATAAAGTGTTCATTTTTTGTTTCAAAGAGTCAATAGAAACTAAACATTCCTTACATACTTGTAAATTCTAGATACATTTTCACAGATTCCTTTTCATAGTTTTTAAACATCTTATACAACTAGTACCTTACTCCAAAGTCACTTATTTTTAGTCTCTGCATATCTTGACACAATGATAGCGTACCAACGCAGCCCAGTTCTGTTACTTCTGAACTTATGAATAGTAAACCATTCAATTATTATTTTTGTTTAATTTTATGACTTAATATGCCATGTAAAATAGAAATAAATACTTTTCTTTGCTAGATTTATATAAATAAACATAATTACAAAATAATATATTTTTATTCCTTTTATATTATTCGCCTCGTTTCCTCATTTTAATATTTCTGCTGATCTATTTTACTGTTAATGTTGATTTTTATTTTGAGTATTCATTTTTTAATGTATCTTCCAACACATTATCAACATTTTTTTAACTATCTAAATCTTAATTGCTATGCACTGACACCATAATTGCAATCATAGTAAAGATGAATTGACAAGCAGAAATAAATATTACACAAACATTTTGACTAACTAATAAGTGAAATTTATTAGTCCAGCAAAATAACAATAATTAAAAAGTAATATGAAAAACAACACTTACATATATGAAGTCATAGAGGCTTACAAAATAATAAGGCTGATGTTGCTATAAAATCCCTAAAGTCAACTTTTGGAATCTTTATTGGTGGAAATTCACTGGGACCTCCATTGTTTTCTTGTACACTTGAACTTCAATGTTACCATTATCCTTAATTCACAACATGATGTAGCTATCACAATGCAAGTGTTTTCAATTCAAAGCTTTATAGTTAGTTAATAAGGTAAAAGGTGGCTTCTGGAGGGTTGTACTAGATCCTAAGATCTAGGTGCAGTGCTCTCAGATCCAAGGCTCCTCACTAATGAAAGCCACAAGCTGGAAACTAGTCAGGGGATATTGGATGAGTAGGCACTAGATAGGGATTTTATTCACAAAACTTCTTGCATCCATTGATTACTCTGGTTTGCACTGGTGGTGCTACAGTATGGAGAGTTTAGCCTCTATGTAAACAGATTGTGTAAGTATAAGAAATGATGATCATGTGATGTTTAATGGTTTTATCTTTTATTTGTTTTTTAGTGTTATATTTGCATATATCTTGTAATTTATTTATTTGAGGGGGGAGGTTATATTTATAAGAATTCTGCAGCATATTTTTTAATAAAAGTTAATTTTAAAATAAAAATTGTATATATTACCTTGAAATCAAAAACAAGTTTATCAATTGGAATGACATATTTCCTTGCATAGTTCTGCATTGCACCTGTTAGAAATGCTTGTGTGAAATAAAATCCAGAAATCCAAAAAACGACTGGCTTTCCATTTATAAACCAAACCTTAAATGCATATATATATAATTTTTTTAAAAAAACTATATAAATAATATTTTATTACGCAATCACTCACTTTTATAAAAGCTATCAATATTAACAATTAATTTTATTTAGCATGTGAAACAAACAGTGTTCTTATGAACATTAGATTGCATCTTGATGAATTGGTTAAAGATATCAAATTATGAAATTAACTATAAATGATAATTTATTAAAAATTAAATTCATATGCTAAATAAATAAATAAAATTTTATTTAATTATATTGCAATTGTTCTTGTGCTTTTAAAGTATGAAAAAATATTTTCAGAAAGCTATTAATGAATTTCTGCAGTGATAAAGTGGCTGATTGGAATTCAAGATCCATGGATTATGGTTCCAGGTCTGTTATTTCTAATGCTAGAGCTTTTTATGAACTCCTGAATAATAAAACATATGATTATTTATTTATTGTTATTTTTCATGTCTCTATTATTACTTACCATTAAGAGAAGAAAAACTAATTTAATAAAAAATAAAATAACCATTTTTATTTTAGAATTTATGACTACATGAGTATATTATATAAAATCAAGAAAATATTTTACAATAAAAATAATTTATTTACCAAAATAATTTCAATTATTTAACAAAAAAAAAATATAGGTAATAAATTAAATATGCATAGAAATGCAAATTCATAAAAAATGTCCAAATTTTTTTCCATAAATTTAGATTACAAGTATATATTAAATAAAATAAAATAAAAACTACATTTCACAATAAAAATATGCAGGAAATAAAAATAGACAAAAAATAATTGATCCACATTGTGTTACTTCCTTTGATAACTGTTTAATTAATATATATACCTATATATAGAGCTCGCAAATAAGCTCTTAACAAGCTTAGCAGAATATCTCCAATCCCAAAGCAGTTTCTGCTTCTGGCATCCTCAGTGAAGTGCTATATATAACATTTGTAATATAAGCTTATTAAATTTGGTCATGTGACATTTGACTTTATTTTTTTGGAATATATATTGTAACATTGCATATATATACACAGTACATAAGTATGTGTATACATACAAGTTACTATAAATAAAATAAGAAAAATAAAATTATATTTCAATATGTAATTGCTTGAAAAAAAAAAAAAAGAAAATAAAAAAGAAAAAGTATAAATCTTGGGAATGAAGTTAAAATTCTAATTGTAACTTATCTTTCTTTTCTTTTCTGTATTTTAATTTAACATATAACCCTTTCAAATGGAAGCACTTTTAATTAAAAATTTAACATATAATTGAAAACATATTTGTACAAGATTAACCAGTTTCTGGACACAAATTCCAAACTAATTAATTAACAATAGTTAACTAATTCTATGTAATTAAAAAAAAGATCAAATGAATTGATATCATGAACAGAAATTCGAGAAGGGGGGAGTCAGAGTGGATAAATACTGCAAATTCCTATTGTTCAGTGTCAGATGAGAAAGAACAATAGTAGCAGCACAAAAAGTAAAGAAGGAAGCCAATTAGTTTTTCCATGATAGTTGACCAAAGAGTCTATAAGCCAACTAAAACAACTGAATCCAGCAGGATGACCCACTATTTATACGGTTGTATTGATAGAAAAATGCATTGCTAGACCAAAGCTGAATGTTTGTTTATTTCCACCATCTGTCTCCTGGAGTATCATTTGCCAGATGCAGTAATATATCTCTCTGCCTTGCCTTTACTGATGTTTTTACCTGTCATGAACTAAATCTTCAGAACCAAACCTAGCCATAGTACACTGAACCAGGAAGAAATATCCAACTATCAATATATCCACTCTGAATTGGACAGGATCAGAAGACAGGGATGATTTCCCATATACTATATAAAATTTCTAGGTAAATATTGTCTAGACATCATTGATAAAAACCTTTTAATTTTTTATTTCAAGTGGTGAACTGTTAATTTTAATTATACATAAATAAGCACTTGATTGTATTCGAATATTGTAGTTTGAAATAGTATACATTTTTTTATTTAAATGTTTCAAATATTCCTTATGTTTTATCAATAAATAGGTCATAAATTATTGATGTTATTTACGTTTTTTTTTCTCTCTCACTTTACCTATGAGCAAATAGATCATATTAGATATTCTGTGTTATGCAGATCTTATGTTTTAATAGCTAGCCATGAGTCAAGAGCTTGAAGCATGTTAATATCATCTCATGGGATCCAATCTAAGGCTAGTGGCACCCATAGAGTTTAAACTCATTATAAATATCCCACGAGATGTTTCAATGCTTCTTGCAGTTATGGAGGGTACCTCAGTCTGGAAAAGTGACCATTGTTTTAATATTGTTTTATTAAATCTTGGTCTTACTAGGGGTATGATTATTATGTAAGTATTGATTATATTTTACTCCTGCTTGAATAATAAAGTCTAGAAATAAGGTATAAAAGAATAATAAGTTAATAGACATAGAATAAGTTGTAAAGAAGGTAAATCCTGTTACAATATATATTGTTATTGTCTAATATATATGTGTATGTGAATGTTTGTGAATTTCTTCACTGAATTACAAGTCTAAAACTTCCTTCAGTCATATTTTAGACACCATTCACATTAGATAAATACATTAATGATTAGTAACAGTCAATAATATATTTATCTAAAGTGAATGGTATCAAAAATATGAGTACATAAAGTTTGTAATAAAAATTATAACAATTTCATATTGACAAATATTGAATAAATGATAAAAATATATGTAAAAGAATATGATCTGAACCATTCAGCATGAAATCTATCTTGGGGATCATTGAGTTTTTCTGACGTGTTTAAATATTTCAAGAATGTGAATGGCATAGAAATTCTAAATATATTTATTTATATATTATTTTGATATATTAAATTTAGTTAAACATCTCATAATTTTGTTACTATAATGCAAAAAAAAAAATAATAATAATACATTTTTAACTATTGCTCAAATTATATATAAAAGCTTATTTAAATAATGACAATCTCAAAATCCAACTCTTAAATCTAAAGTGATCATATTCTTAAGGCTATTTATTTTAATATCCTTTGTAAAGAAGTGAAATTATTGTAAAGCTGTAATATTAAAATTAAACAGTCAGAATCAATATGATATTTTGGAGGGGTAAATTTCCTACTGTATGCATTTTAATTTAATTAAGTATCTTATAATGTTTTTTATCTAACTCCAACCTAGAAAAAAGTAAATTCATTTTCAACTATAGCCTGATAGAATCAGATTTAGACATCGATCTCATAATTGTTACTGTCTAAATCTGCTTCTCATATATAAATATTTAATATTTACAAAGATTGTATTTTGATTATTTCACATTTTAAAATCAAATTATTTGTAAATTTGGTATTTCAAGTGAGTTTTTTGTATATTACATTGAGATGCTATGCATCCAGCCAAAGAATAGTGTTATAAATCTTAACCATAAAATGATTGTTCTGGAGAAGTCACTTAGTTGATTGTTTAAGTATGTTATCAATGATGCTTAGTATTTATTACTAATGAATTGATTGGTTGTTGTGGTTTAAACTTTGTCAGGAAGTAGTTAATTTGCATTATTATCAGTTTAGTGATATTCACATTTGTTTTAGTGTAATCGGCTTAGTGATATTCACATTTGGTTTAATGTAAAAAAAATCTGGAAAAATTCCAGTTCCAATCAAACACATATATATATTTAAAAAAAAAAAAACATTACCTGTAACATTTTGAGTCTTTCAAGAAAATCATTTATGTAACTTCCAAGAGGTTTTCGTGAAGGATAGGAATGACTTGCCCACATCTGTGGTACTTTTCCTACTAACAGACTTGCAGCTAAGGCTTCTAAATCAGGTGACATAATTACCAAACCTTTGATGGCTTTTTTTAAAGTGATCAAACTGTTTTTAATTACATTCATTAAACTAAAAAAAGAATACTATGCATGTACATATACATAAATGTAAAACAGTTTAAGATAATCTTACATATATATATGAGGTTTTTTTAAGGTTGTTTTGGTAATTATTTCATGTTAACATGCATATATATATATTTTAGAGAGCATGCCAATAGCGATTTTAAATATTTTCTCTTACCGTTTGTTTGAGCTCTTGGTACGCTCTCTGTTACATTTTTGTAAACGCAAGCTTATAAAAGTAACGTCACGTTATATGTTACTTGCTTTTTTGGTTATATATATATTGTAAGGGCACATTTAAACTGACCACACAACCATTACCACCAACAAATAATTGTCAAAGACACATTCTTAATTATATGTTAATAATTTTGTATAAAATTGTCTGTTAAAATTATATTATTGACAATACTGACATATATGTATACCAAACCCGTAAATGCAAGCAAAAATCTTAAAAATCAAAAGGAGAAATCATTAATGTTAAACTTTTTTTTTTGTTTTGTTTATTAATCCAGCACAAAATTCTATAAAAATTAAAATGATGTCAACAATGAAAAGCACGAACTTGAAATTCGTGCTTCAATAAATCAAATATAAGGCAATATAGAACAACTTGGTTTTTCTTAAGAAAAAAGGAAGGCAAATAAATTACGCCATTAAGAAAATTTACTTTTTTAAATTCATAATATTAATTTATTTGTCATCTTAACTGTTATAGTCCTCCCTTCTCTCAGAAGTAGACTATTCCAGATGCTTCCTTATCTGATCGGATTTAAGCATTGTTTGCCACAGGCCAATTGGCTGATGTATAGATAACAACATAGCCAATGATTATTATAGGCCAATAAGCAACAATGCTTGCTGAATCCAAAGGTTTTCAATAAGGTCAGGGATGTGGGTATAAATAGTCAGCCTTTTGTGAGGATCAAGGAAGAAGAACGTGTCTAACCTAAACAGACTCTTTGCGTTCTCCCAGGGAAACTCTGCTAACCTACACAGCAGCAAGTATTCCCTTAGTCTATGCAGATAGGCAAGTCCCACAGAGACCGGATGATGCTAAGACTACTCTCGGCTTGAGGCAAGCTGTTTTGTACAGCTGGAAGAGTCATAGACCCTACCCGTGAGGCAAGCCATTAGGTGTGGCTGGAAGAGATAGGCAGAACCAAGAGTTTACGTTAAACTCCAATATTCAACTTGTAAATATTAACTTGTAGTCAAGCGTTGTTAGCCGAGAGGTCATCGCACCCGCCTTGCAAGCAAGTAGTTGGTTGCAGACGGGTGTGGGTTCGCGTCCCGGCCGATGCTATGACATATGAAAAAAAAAAAAATATTAACTTGTATATACTGTATTGTATATATTTGTACATAATAATAAATATATTAATTGTAATACTTGTTTCAGTATTATTTTATATTATTTACTGTTGGTTGGGTCTGTAATCCAGACCAAACACAACAGATTAGGCACAGTTTGACAAAAGATTTTGTCCCCCCACGGCTGGAAAAAGAAAAAACTTGGAAAACGTAAATACACGTGCGCAATTATATAGACACTCGTAAGTTACGAAGCTGTGATTACTAAATCACACTTAAATACTGTCCAAGTGAAATACACATTTATTAAAAAGTGATTCTTAAAATCACTTATTTCTGGCAAAATAAAAAGTAAAATACGCGAATAAGCAATAGACATTCGTTGTATTTACTAAACAGCCATATGTCTAGGAGGAAAAATTAAGTGATTACAAACACAATTGGTGGTTCATAAACCAATCAAAATTGGTCTTGCTAAAAAAGACTGAAGCTCACCCAAGCGGAGTAAAAAATCTGTCGAACATAACCGTATCGAGTGGTTACTCGCAAATATACAGAAAAAATTTTTTCTCACGTGGTAACAGAGAAAAATAAAATAAAAAAATGGCTAATATAATTGGCTCAATGGAAGCTTTTGATCCAGGGTTCCCTGAGAACAGGTCAAGCTACAAAGAGCGCCTAATTTTTTATATGCAGGCCAATCAGATCAAAAAGTCTGAAATAAAATTAGCGACGCTGATAATTATAATCGGGTCGCAGACGTATAATATTTTAAAATCACAAATTGGGTCAGAAACACTGGCTGACTTGAATTTTGAGAAGGCGTTGGCGATTCTCACAGAATATTTTTACCACTAACAACAATGCAGAGATATTATTTCAATCTCTGTACGCAGGCGGAGGGAGAAAAAGCTAGAGAATTCGCAACGCGAATCCGGACATTAGCATTTACGTGCCAATTTAAAGAGTTCTTAAATGAAGCACTATGCGATCGTTTCATTTGTGGCATGAACGATCATAATTTAAGACTAAAACTATTAATGACACCAGATATAGATTTTGAAAAAGCTGTAGCTCAAGCCACGCTGGTAGAATCTATAGCATGTCAAGCAAAGCCATTACAAAAAATGAATTATTCTGTTCAAAAAGTTGAACATAAGGCTGAGTCTGACAAGCACTGTTAGCTCAACAACAACAATGAGTGTAAAGCGTTGTTATAGATGCGATGCACGTGCAAACAATGTCCACACCTCCATATTGTGTGCTCATTCTGCAAGCGAATCGGTCATATAAGAGCGGCATGTCTAAACTTAAAAAGACAAACAGCCAATATGAGAATGGAAAAAACCATTCCAAAAAACAACAAAGGCAACTATAAGAAAAATAAACAAGTTGCCAGTATAAATCACATTAAAGACAATCAGTCTGGATTTATACATAGTATAATGATTAATGAAACGCCAGTGAGAATGGAACTAGACACAGGGTCTGCAGTGTCTATTGTTTCAAAAAAGACTTGGGCTATCATTAATAAAAATAATAAATATAATATGCATCCTAGCACTATGACTATAACAGATTATCAGGGTAAAAAAATAAAACTCTTGGGTCAGACAAGAGTTAAAATTACCCTGCCTAACAAAACTAGACACCTACCACTAGTAGTGGCAACAGGTGATCACAGCAACTTATTAGGCCATGACTGGTTCAGTCATTTAGACTTTTGCAGTGACAAAGGTGAACCAGATCACAACATTAAGTAAATTAAAACCTGAAGTCAACAAAAAGCTGATAACAAAAATGGATATGGAAAATTGGAACACCAGGATTTCCAGAACACCACTAGCTTTACAGACTAAAGTGCTATGCAGAATGTATAGAGGACCCACTAAATAGATCCCAGCAGTTGTAATCCAACAAAAAGGATTCCAGACCATTATAGTCAAAACAGCAGATGGATGTCAACATCATCACCATCGAAAGCAACTTAGACTATATTATACATCACATGATCACTATCTCATACTAGCACAATAATTGTTATTAAACAATTCAAAACAAAACAACACTCTCCATATAGTAGTGCCATCTTGTGCTAGAAACTAGTCTGGGGATATTGGATGAGTAGGCATTAGATAGGGATTTTATGCACAAGCCTTCTGGCATCCATTGATTGCTCTTGTTAGCACAAGATGGCACTACTATATGGAGAGTGTTGTTTTGTTTTGGACTATATTATACTGATGAAACCACAAGGAATGAAGCTCCAGAGACATGTGGTACAAGCAAGGAGGACCAAAACCAAAAGATACAAGCAAGAAGGACCAACAAACTGAAGACAACAGCAAACCAGCACCAAAGCACTTTAGTCGTCCTCCAGCACATCTGCATGACTGTTCTCTAGGGTAAATTTTACCCAGGGGGAGGGATGTTATAGTCCTCCCTTCTCTCAGAAGTAGACTATTCCAGATGCCTCCTTATCTGATCGGATTTAAGCATTGTTTGCCACAGGCCAATAGGCTGATGCATAGATAACAACATAGCCAATGATTATTACAGGCCAATAAGCAACAATGCTTGCTGAATCCAAAGGTTTTCAATAAGGTCAGCGATCTGGGTATAAATAGTCAGCCTTTTGTGAGGATCAAGGAAGAATATGTCTAACCTAAACAGACTATTTGCGTTCCCCCAGGGAAACTGCTAACCTACACAGCAATTATTCCCATTGATAGCACTATGCTATTTAGTCTACACAGCTAGGCAAGTCCCACAGACCGGACGCTGCTAAGACCACTCTCGGCTCGAGGCAAGCTGTCTTGTACAGCTGGAAGAGTCATAGACCCTACCCATGAGGCAAGCCATCAAGTGTGGCTGGAAGAGGTAGGCAGAACCAAGAGTTTACATTAAACTCCAATATTCAAATTGTAAATATTAACTTGTATATATTGTATTGTATATATTTGTACATAATAATAAATATATTAATTGTAATACTTGTTTCAGTATTATTTTACATTATTTACTGTTGGTTGGGTCTGTAATCCAGACCAAACACAATGTTAACTATCTTCAGTATTAAAGTTCTTAGGTCACTATAATTGCAACATGAGAAAGTTGATTAAAAAACTCACCATTAATTCCATAAAGCTTATATTTGTAATCAAAGTTATAAGCTAGAAAAGAACAAATCATACATGGCTATAAAGTGAGAGAACATCATGGGGATGGAGCTGCTCATCATACAACCATGAATTGCTAATATGATTATCACTTAAAATTAACATCCATGATACCATGCTAACAAAAACTCAGCACAGGAAAGATAGTTTATAAAAGGAGTCACCACCATGAAGATTCAAATGGTGACCGAAGACCATCAGATGAACTAACATCCGGTTAATGCAAATCCTAAAGCAAAAGATATTCGGAAGTTCTCCAACATGAACTATAATATTTTGAACTGGTCAGACTACACTGGATTGATATTTCATGTTATGTTTTATAATTTTTTTTATTTGTTTGTTAAATTGATTTCTTTCTTTTTAAATAGAATATCAATCCATTCAATTATCAATTAGTCTATAGGGAAGGGGGAGTCATCAATTATAATATTAATTTTTTATTTAGTAATAAAATATAGGTGCAAACTCCCGAGTTTGCTTGCTAATAGATGCATGAATCTACTGACTTGAAATATGAGACTTTGTTCTTATATAATATTAAGCATTACAATTAAGTTAATTATTATTTGTTATTCAGAATGTGTGACTAAACCATTGAATGATAATCATAAAACAATCACAAATATAAATGATTAATAATGCTATAATAAAATGGACCTAAAGGATTACAACCCAGAATATGGAAACCAACTTACTAGAAATGGAATAATCCGAAAATTTTTTGATATAAGTAAATCTTATTAAGACTAAACAAAAATTCACAAAATCTGATTTTAAATTAATGTAAGGAATCATTAGGATTATGATGAATTAGATTGAAGGATGAAAATGTTAAGGAGGATAATACACAACATAGAACTGGTCTTAAAAATACATTCAGGAAATGAACTCTTAGAAATAAATCATAGCTTTATTTCTAAAACCGATAAGGAAGTATATCATTATCATGAAAATGGAGACTGATGATTTTAACAAGTTGTTCCATTCAAAAACCGATAAGGAAGTATATCATTATCATGAAAATGGAGACTGATGATTTTAACAAGTTGTTCCATTCAGAAGTGAATGACAATTAATACGTTTAATGGTTGCCAGTGAAAATCCAGTCAGTCTCAAGGTTAAGGAGCAGGATTGGCACCATTAGACAGACCTGTACATAAAGAATGCATAGGTTAGCTAAAAGAAAATTTAGCTGCAGATACTCAGATCTTCCATCATATAAGCCTTTGGTATACCATCCTAGAAATAATAAATAGGATCTTAAGTCACTAAGGTATAATAGGGAACAAATATATTAACAATGACAAACATATATAACGAAAGTGAAACAAAAGTAAGTAATCAAAATTCTAGTCCTATATGATAGGCCAATAATTGCACACCAATTTTGAGCCAAGATTTTTTTTTGAAAAAAAGGAAAATAAAAAATATTTCAAAGGAATTTAGCTAAAAACAAAATGAACATATGCCAACTTTATTACATGAACCACTGACTAACACCTATCAATTGAGAAAAAGATAGAATAGAGGAACAAAAAAACAAAACTAAAGTGAACCATCACTTGAGAATTAAGATAAATATATTTATTTTAATCTTTTAAGTCTTCAATATTAAAGTTCTTAAGTCACAATAATTGCAACTTGAGAAAGTTGATTATTCCATAAAGTTTATATTTTTAACCCAAGTTATAAGCTAAAAAAGAACAAATCATGCATGGCTAGGAAGTGAGAACATCATAGGGATGAAGCTACTCATCATACAAATTATGAATTGCTGATATGATTATCATTTAAAATTAACATCCATGATGACTATGCTAACAAAAGGATCTACAATGTGCTACATCCAAATAAACAAATTATCTCAACACAGGAATGATAGTTTATAAAAGGAGTCACCACCACAAAGATTCAAATGGTGACAGAAGACCATTAGATGAACTAACATCCAGTTAATGCAAAGGAACTTTCCTAAAGCAAAAGATACTGGGACGTTCTTCAACATGAACTATTGAAATGGAAACCTCCAATCCCTTTCCGTTTCACCATCAACCTAATGACCTACTCGTCTGAACTAGTTTCGAACCTATCTTAAATGTAGAAATGTCATATGTAAAAATGTTATATATAAGTCGAGCGGGAAAACTTTGCTACAATGGCCGCTTGAATGGCATCATCCATTTACTTACGAAAACACGCTATAATTAGACAGGTTTGATAAAATTATAGCGGAGAAATGCTCATAAATTATTATAAAATGTTTTATAAATTTTCAGTCAATTTTTAATTATATTCGCTATTATATTCGTATGTGGATGGATAATTTAAACCTTAGAATAACGGCAAAATGATTCATATATATTTAAGTTTAAATAAAAGTAATGTAAATGTTTTCTTTAATTTATTTAACGGTTTTCTGATTTAATGTTTTACATATATAGTTGAAACAAATATTTTCTTTAAATTTGCTTTTTTTTTAATAAACAAATATGTTAAAAGTTATTTAGTTTTATAAAATAAGAATTATCTGTTCGCAATTAAAAATGAGAATTTTTGTAAACAGGATATCTATTAGTGACACACCCGGGTAAAAAAGTAAAATCTGTTTTCTGATTGATTTTTGTTTGCAACAAAAGACTTTTTCATTAAATCAGAATACCGTTCCTTCTGCTAAGTAATAACACCTGAAAAGGAATTTAATTGATGAAAATGAATCAGGTTATATAGTTTATATATTTTGATGCATTTTTTTAAGGAAATTAAATATAACACCTCGGAGATTTTATCAGTTGTTGTAGAAATTGAATTATATTATTTTGCTTTAATTAAAAGTCAATTGGTCCCGAGGCTTGCGAGGTTCCAGAAGGGTGTTGGGGTTTAGTGGAAGGATATAGATAGGCCTTGTTTTGGGCGGGAAGGGAGACTCCATCTTGCTGTTGAATAGCGTTAATATCAGAAGTCAAAATTGTTTAATTTTACCATGTCTGGCTAAAGTCAGGCAAGAATTGCTGCAATTCCCGTGATGGAACGCCGAGTTCAATCCATCAAATGCCGAAGCAACAACCAACAAGCTTACACCAAATAAAAGATGTCATAAGCCACTAAAAGGGAATTGCCTTCGTTCCAACACCATTTTAAATCATCTCGCAACTGAATAAGAACATGCCATAAGCCGCCAAAGAACTCACCTTAGTTCCAGCTCGAATATCTCCAGTTCAGCTATAGGAGAACTGTTTTAATATTATTTAAAATCGCAGAGCTCTGTGTGAATTTCAACAACAATCATTATTTCTTCAAAATCAGGTTAGCTAACCATATTATTGTAATTTCTTTCTGAATTATTTTCCAAATAATATTGTAAATTCTCTAAAATGAAATACTTTTGCAAATTTCTTTATTAATTCAATATTGTAAACTCTGTTTAAATCGTATTTGAAATCTATAAATGAAATATTTTTGCTAAATTTCTTTGTTAATTAATATTTTGCTATATAATTTAATCACTGCAGTTATATTTTGCTTTTCTTTTGCTTATTTTTAATTATTGTTAAATATGCCTATATTTCGAAACAGTGTGCATTTAATTACCAATATGTTTTTTAAAAAGATATCATTTAAAATCTCCGTATTATTATTTATATAGCGTCATTTCGTGCGCTGTTTCGAAACCCAAATTCATATTTTGTCATTTAGTAAATTAATTAATATAAATATAAAATGTGGCTTTTCAACCTTTATTTATTATGTTACTAAAGATTAAACTAGCCTGGAGTGCAATCATAAGTATATTTTTTTAGTTAAGTATTCGTAAGTCCCCTATTAAATATACTTTTCCCCCTTTTTAAAAGTTTAGTAGTTATAGATAACTAAAGAGATTGAACGGGATAAAGTAAAGTTTGTATCTATATATTCCTGTCAGTAGCATATCGTATTTCTCATGCTACAGAAGAGTTGGCTCTTTTGATCAAGCTGATGATCTAGTGTTCATTTAATATATGATCTTTAATTTATAATATCCTTCGGCTTGGCGGATGTGGGATTTATTAATATTTTCTCGTTGTGCTGTTTTATATATAAGATGGAGCCACGGCGTTGCCAGCACATCTTCTCTTATGGGTAGTGCAGTAGCGAAGTCTGAGCTACGGGCCAGATTAGCACGTAAGTCCCCCGCCTCTGAACCAAATAAAGGTTCCCCATTAGCAGCATGACGACCGGTTCTTGGGTAAACCGTTGTTTGTCACAAAAACCTTAAAACTATTCTTCCATCCGCAGAGCCACTTTATTATTATACTTTACTTGTGCCTAGCGTATTAGTAAAATCGTTATAGCCAACTCTTTCCTCCCTAATATGCAGTCTTCGGCGTTGATCCGAAGCAATCTTGAAAACCCGTTCGATCTAAAGCTATCTGGGACACTTTAAAAGTCCATAGTTAATATAAATTTATTATAATTAAGACGTATTATTAAGCTTCACTCCAGACTTGGTTTGATTTCACGTACAATAGCCACACGAACTGATGATGAAAGGGCATAACTGGTAAAAGTTAATGTAGTGATTAGTTATATAGTAGGGTATTTGTTTCCATTAAATAATATTGGAGCAATTAAATAATAGCCAACGTATCAATTATAGTCTAGAGAATGTTACTTTATAAATGAAATGCCTGTGTGCATTTGCCAACAACAATTGTCAATAAATATATTTTAATTCATCCTATATCAGTTTCTGTCTCATTATTAAATCAATCCAATTCACTAATTGCCCATAAGTATTCATTAGTAAAGCCCCTATTATTTAAATATGTTAGATTTTATCTGTGGAATGTCTAGTATTTAAGTTGTTTATATATATGTTTGAGTCCATGAGTCTTATTGTTTTCTCCGATTTGCTAGTGGGCCGGATGAAGAATTAAATCTCATGTGCTACCATTGTATGTTATCCATTGGGTGTTAGATCTGGTGCTTGGAGAGTGGGTTCGAATCCAGGCTGGTCCCTGACCTAAATCTCGGGCTTGACTGGGTTTGAAGTACATTTTGTGAGTTCCAGCTCGTGTTAGATGGATAAGCATGTTTTGACTGGCACA
>JAQFVV010008588.1:0-27065 GCA_028023455.1 Epiperipatus broadwayi | reverse complement strand
ATTAACTTTGATTTAAAGGTGCACCAAACCATATAAACAAACTAATGTTACCTTTTCGATACTCTTGGACAGTTAACGTTACATTTTTCTTGAATTTTGTGTAATTATGAAGAAAAATAATTAAGTATTAATATCAAAATCAAATTAAAATTTTCTTCAAAATTTATATTTATAACTTTTATAGATGTTTATCTCAAGAAATATACGTATAGTTTATATATATGACAAAAAAAGCGGATGAAACGTGTTGGTAGACAATTGAAACCTATCTTGAATCACGGTCAATCTTTATTATATTACTTTTTCAGAACAATTACGCTACAATAATTAAATGAAATTTCTTTAACGAATCTATGTATCAAGTGAAGCTAGATTATCTTTCTCTCCAAGTTTGTGTACTTTTGGCTGTACCTAATTAACCATTTCTCTGTCAATCTAGTTTAGATCTGTATTTTTTTACATGACTCAGATATATATTAATACAACACAATTCCATTATTTGTCTTTATTATGTTTACCCAATCATTCTAATGGTGATTTAGATTTTTCTAGGTAATAAAAATTAGATAAATCCACTACATCTTTATATCTATATCTGCACCTAATATGCACACATTAGAATATAGTGAAGTATAGCTATAAATTTTATGATAACAAAAGAAGTTAGATATGTTTTTGAAAGTTAATGGAATTCATATAAAACAGATTACTAAATTGTCAAATTCTTATATAACACAGGTTGAGAAAATAGCATCTGAAAGGAGAGTTTTATTAAAAATAATAATAACATTAAACCCTAAAGCATATATATAACAATTAGAAGTTTCGAAGATGATTATATGCAGATATACCGTTTTAAAAAAGGATATAAATCTTTGAAATATGAAATACAAAAATAAATGAAGAAATTATACATAAAGAAATATAATTATCTGTATCATGTTCAGTAGAAAATATCTCAAAAGAATTGAATGCAAGAAAAATTATATGGATGATATAAAAAAGAATTACATTAAAATAGTAGATCTTTAAAGAAGCAGATCACGAAAATGATAATTCCTAGGTAAAATTTTAGTTTCCTCTCTTTTAATATGAAAGAATGTAATTATAAACATATGATTCAGATGTGAAAAATGTATGATCCTAAGAATCATACACTTTTTTATGAATCAACTTACCCAATTAGTTAGCCAGATCATAATCTCTTGCATCTTATCACATTGTTCAATGAATATTCAATTATTACGATTGACTCATTAATAGTATCGTCGACTATATACTGAACAATGATGAAATATGTATAAATGGATTTGTGATCAGACCAATTGATGTTTGTATAGGTTCAGCTATCATGATATTCTTTTGATCTCCTCCCAAGGTGTAAAAGTAGATGAAACAGTCCCTAGCTTCTGCAATCAGTGTATGAAAATTACAATACAGGAATATTATTCTTAGTTGATAAATCTTTGGTCAATGAATATTAATATTTGATTATTAAGATATATGATTACCCACAATTTAATGATAATAATATTATAAATAAAATGAGGGTAGTTTATATTTAAATCGTTGTGACCACACAATCTGATTTATCGATCGATTGGGAAACACTGTGAATCTAGATCAACAACATAATAGACCAATTGAAAAAGACAAAAATCCCAAGGATTGCACATCATTTTTAAATGTAGATTACAATTGAATTGTGAAAGAATGTACAAATGGTAAAATCTAAAAGCATAAAGTATTATAAATTTATATATTCGATAAAATATAAATAAATGTATCATGATAAATATAGCAAATAATTTAGATGATTGGGCCGATTAAGAATGTATTTTAAAATATTATTTATAATGAGTTGATTTTAATGTAATATAAAATAATAAGTTTGTATTTTTTTTTTTTTTTAATGATTTAGATATATAATAATAAATTAATAAGTATTTGATCATTTAAAAAACCAAAAGATTTTGTTCAATTTTAAATATATTTATTCAACAAGCAACTCATTCAATTATCATAGTCCATAGCTTTTAAACAAGTTGGTGCTTTAAAAACATTTTATATGTTGTTTTTATTGTTTATCAAATTAGCATAAAATTGAATTTTTTTTTTTGTTTATAATTAAAATCATATTAAATGAAATTATAGATGTCATCATTTTTTGGAAGGGGATGCTTCTTTTTATTTAATGAGGTGCAAGTCTTTTTAGATGCTAGTCCAAGCCTCTTTCACTTTTCTGCATATTTTCATGATGATCATTGAAAGAAGTTGCTAAGATTAATTTATTTCTCATGTATCCTAAATCTATCATTTTTATCTATTTGTATTCATATATTTCTTTCAAGGTTTTCTTCTTGCTGACTTTCAACTCTAACATGCTTATATATTATTGTCAAGTTTTATCACCTGAAGTTTCTAAAATAAACACATTTCCAAAGCATTGTCTTTTCATATCAGAGCAATGTTCATGTTTCTGACTCATAGCATATAACCTCTAGATATAATTCTTGATGAAGGGTTTTTTAATGTCGGAATGTATTTTAAATCATTAATAATCTTTTTTTTTTTTTAATTTTTATCATGAAAAAAAAAATCTTCATTTTTATTTAAAGCTGTTTTGCTTGTGTAGTTCTAAAGTTTATATTATTTCTCATGCTGCTATTTAAATCTTATTACTTCACAGTGTTTAAAGCAAGACATGTTTAACTTTTTCTTTCTTTCATTCATATTTTATCTGATTATGATCTCTAAAATATTTCATTGCCCACATGTATGTATGAACCGTCTTGTCTTTTTTCAATTAATCTTATCAACCTAACATATTTTACAGAATAATTTGCCCATTTCTTTCAAACCTTTATATTAATAAATTTTCAATGAATATTGAGATCTCACAACTTTCTTTTCTTATAGTTTTTATTTTGCAGCCCCATCACCTTCTCTTCAATAACAACGTTTTGGTTCTTTTATAAACAATATATTAATATTCTGTTTCTAAATCTGTTTTCACATTCCTCCAGTGCTCTTAACAATATGTTTCAGTCTTTGTTATCAAATGTCTTTTTGTAACAATAAAAACCATTACTATTTCTCTTTTTATCAAGGATTTACCCAATCAATATTCAAAGACTCAAAATTGATTTCCTAATATCACTATTATCTGATCATCTAACAAATTTTTCTAATTGTCACTGTTTTAATTCACCAGTAAATAATTCTAGATACAAATCTTTTAAGTTTATATGGAAGTAAGCTCAATGTTCTATGCTATATCTTCTATAATTGTTTGCTCCATTTTCTAATGGATTGCTATCAATATATTCTTCTTTAAAATCTGAAAACACTTCCCAGTTATATTCATCTCATTTAGTAATATATAATTTTTTTTTTTTGCCTCTTCTCCCAAAGATTTTAATATCTTGACTGGAATTCCATCTATTTCTACTTTTTTCCTTCGAGTCTTAATTCTTCAAAGACTTTTTGTAATCCACTTGAAATTCTTCTTCAACCACCTCAGTTCTCCATTTCATTTCTCCACATCTAATTCTTCTATATACATTGATGTGATGTACTGTAGCTTCTTCTTCAAATGTAAGTCAAGAATCTCCAGCAATTATACCGAAGAAAACTTGTTAGCTACTTCAATTTTACACTCCCCAATCTAATTTTTCTCTATAATAATACTCCATCCCACTTCCACAACATAATCTTTGTCCACTCTACAGCCTTTATATCTAAATCCCCCTTATCTTTTTTCCAAACCCAGCAAAAATACCATAATCTACTTTTTATGCATAATCACTTTTTTCATATTTTATTTTTCCCACTACTTCATTATTTGTTGCCCTTTCTGTTTTCAAGTATTTACATTCAATTAACAAGTCGCCTAATATTTTCTATTCCTTCATTACATAATTTACAGACTAAATCTTCCATATTTTTCCATTTACATGTATATTCTCTTTGTTGCTAAAGATCCTGTTTGAGCCTTTAAACAATAACTCACTTCACTTACTATTATCATAAATTAACTCACCCTAATATTCTGTTTATTTTTATATATATTTAAACTTATTTTACTCCTCCATACTAGTTCTCCATCTTTCTAACTCTCTATTATTATTAATAAATCTTCTTTTATCCCATTCCTTACCACTATAACACCTCCAACAATCCTCCTAACACAATCATCCATCTTTTGTACCAATATACAGATACTAAATTCTTTATCCAAATTTTTGCATACCCCGTGTTACCTTCCTCATTCATCTTGTTACCTGCCTTTTACTCATAACCCAATTAAATACTATTTTAGCTATTCTTTTTTATTCCATAAACTGCAATCTACCAAACATTTTCTTTTTTACTTTTTGCATCTCTCTCATATGAAAACTTGACCATCCATTTCTTCTTGAATTGCCTCCTTACTTGCTGTCCATACATCTGCATCAATGCATGTCTTCCCTACTTCCCTTTGAATTTTTTCTAAGTAATTTAATACCCCATTACCTAACACATAATGCATCATTAGCAAACTCCATACAGTCAGTGACATCAAGTGCAAGCACTTCATAATCAATGGATGCAGTAAGGTTTGTGCATAAAATTCCTATCTAATGCCTATTTAATTCCTAATATTGCCAGACTAGTTTGATATGAAAGTGGTGATCATGTGATGTTTTGATAGTTTTCTTTTATACATTCATGCTATTATTTTTCAATTTTATCTTGATCAATTAACACTTAACTTGTTGTTAATTGTAATCATTGTTCTTTTTCAAAATTCTGAATTATCTTCTAATACTGTTACATGTCTTTTTTATATTTCCTCTTTTCATGTTATTCTACTTTGTACTTCTAGCCTTTCATTTAATGTGGTTGCTAAGTCTTCTTTACTTCCCATTATCATTTTCCTTTTTGCATCATCTCCATCATGTTCAAAATTTCTTTTATTATTCATAACTTGTATGCAGTTTTTTTCCTCTTTTCCAAAGAGCTGCTTGAATAATTTTTTTCTTTATTATTTCCCATCTTTCATTAATCCTACTATTATTAATTTTTTTATCATCTGAAAAGGTATATATTTTAAAGTTTGGTAATGAATATGTATTGAAATAGATATGTAATACTTAAATGTTTTACGCTAATATTCTCAAATAAAATATTATATTTATCTTTATTCACTTGTTTGCTTAGTACTTTCGAAAGGCAAAGCCTTCATTTTCAAAACTATGAATGATTGTGGTGCAGAATGCTGTGTGAGAAATGCAAAATTATGCAAATCAAGTTTGCCATTTCTTGGAAATGGCATAGAATATGTCTCTTTTATTCATGGAATAGATGTGCTATATCTATTTTAACTATTTCAAGATCACATTTGTGATCTCACACCTTACTGAGAGTTGGTTACAAGTAATTGTGAGGCAAAATAAGAAAAAATAAAAAATACTTTGAAAGAATATTAAACAAATAATTTTTTTTTGTACTTTATAAACGTAAAAAATATATAGTACAACATTTTGATGTTATCAGTAACTGAAAGATTTAAAAATTAAAAAAAAAAAGAAGAATGTACTTAAATGCATAATTATAAGAATATATATGCTGAATGAATGATAAAATATTATATATAAAAAAAACATAATATAGTTTAATAATAAAAAAAGATTATTTTTTTTATTAATAAATAAAACTGTAATTTATACTCCAAGAAAAGAATTAATAAATGTTGTATATCAATTATGAAGTTGAATGTCAACAATTATTACAAACTTATTAACTACAAGAAAATAATATTAATAAAGATTAGTCAATATTTATTTACAAATATATACACATAGTTAACCGGTTTAACTCAATACTGGTTCCAGTATTGTTTAATTTACAAACATAATCAGTTGAGTCCTTGATTTTAAATTCTAAATCCTCAGTGCCAATATCACCACAGACTAAGCTGCACTTCCACTCTGCTAGTATTGGACTTGAGTGAATAACTAAAGTTTATAGTCACAGTTCCTTTTTGCACAATCATATTTGGACTTTATTAGGCTTATGCAAATAATATAAGACTGGTGCAGTCTGTTAAGTTTTCCTATCCAGCTGTCTTTCACGGAACAGCAATCACAATAGCATTACAACGAAAAGCTGACACAAAAAGAACTCTTGCTCTTTTCAGCACATAATATCCATTAATATAATTATTAATATTCCAATAGGTAGTGGCAAAATCCAGTAGATGAATTACAATAGGGTAGCAGCAATCCATTAGACTAATTATTTCAATAGGATAGCAGCAATTCATTAGACTAATACACCTTTACAATGATTATCATCTGGTGTTTAATTTACCTACATTCACATTTCTCTTTTTTTGTAATTAGTGCTTTAGATATTTATTTCTTTACTTGCTTTGTTAAACTAGCTTAATGTTTAAATTTAAACAGTGACAGTTTTTTTCTGTATTTAAAAAATCCATTAAGCTTATCAGGCATTATATTTCACAACTCAGTTTATCTGTCAGCAATCTTTTGTGCATTTCTTTTAACTTGCAATCTCTATCTCATTTTAAGTTTATTTTATCTACACGCAATCTTCCTTTGTTGCTTTTAAACTAATGTATCTAAATTAAAGTTTCCTTTATTTTTCAGCAATCTCTTTTTCATTGCTTTTAGAATTTAAATATCCATTTACATTTAAGTTTCCTTTTAATTATCAGCAATCTTTTTTATTGCTTCTAAAACCCAACTATCTTTTTTTAAGTTTCCATTACTATTTTTTTCTAGAGTACAAACTAGCTTTATAGCTTATATCCATATAGTTACTAAAACAATTTATATATTTTTTACTAAATATAACATTAAAAAAAATAATTGTATGGCAAAAAATTTAATTCAGTGTAATTGTGGGTTTTCTAAAGTGATAAGGAAAAGCTTGAGGTCACAAAGCATATATAAGGTGTGCATTTGTTTAGAAGAGTATTGTAACAGGACCCTACTAAAACAACCACATGAATTTTAGCAGCCAAAATCTTTGAAATCTGTCTTGGAGCCATATTTGCAATTTGAATATATTATTGTAAAAAAATTTCAATTCCTAGTGTAATGTATCTAAAATTCATTTGCAATGAGTGGAAAATACTAATGCAGCAAAAAATTTAATAAGTAAAATTGCAAATAAAAAAAAAGGAAATTTCAACTCTACCCCGAAAATTTGTAAGTGGACATTCCTGCTTTGTCTCCATCATATACATATACAGATCTTCAAGGGAATGTGAATTTTATAAACCTTGCAAGATGCTATACAAGATTTGATCAAGAAACTGATTACTGATTATGCAGATATAAGTTACATGAATTATTTGATATAAATAAGCTTCATAATTTTTAAGTATTATTTTAAGAACCTTTATTTTGCTCTGACCTCAAGAATGTATATATTTTTCTGGTTAATCTTTTGAGTTGATTCATTAAACAAAGGACATTTTAAATTTATGATTAAAATATTCAAATGGAAAGTTAATGATTTTTTAAAACTGGTTTTAAAATGTGACAATCATATGAATTAATTTATCTTAATATTTAATCTTTGTGAGATTTTCATTTCTCATTTAACATTCATCTTAAAAATTAGTATTGGTTAAAAATATTTTTTTTACAAGTTGTCTTCTTTTAAAAATAAATAAATAATATTTAGAAGGGGAAAAAATCTGAAACAATTGTATTTTAGTAAAATGGATGTAATAATGTTTTAAGTTCTAATATTCCAAAAATTAATTAGCTATCAAAGGAACACAATAGTCACATAACAGGACATATATTGTGTGTGCACACATGTAGATATATGTTATAACACACAAAAAGTGCCCAAATACTAGCATAAAAGATAGCATTATAAGTCTAATTTCAAATTAAGCATATAAATTATTTATTATTATAAATATAATTGAGTTTGCCCTGCACAAAGATTTACTCTTACTTAACATTTATGATATGTGGCTTTATGTCTGAACTTTATTATATATATGCAGTTAATTATGAACTATTGTTTGTAGTTAATTAAAGAATTCTGTATTGTTTAGAAATAATTAACTAGTTAGAGTGCTGTTTTATGAGGAGTAAGATGTGAATGCTGTTACATATATGAATTATTATTAATTTTGCTGATGTTATTTTGTAAATGATAGGATCCAAAGACTGACCACTTCTTTAGAATTATTTCAATTATGATTGAAATATTTTAGGGAAAGCAATGATTTGTTTTTTAAAAACTGGTTTAAAAGAAACGATTTAAATTGTAATTGAATTTATCTTAATATTTAATCTTTGGGAAAGAGTCTAGAAATAAATCTTCTCTCTTTCTCATTTAACATTCATTTTAAAAATTAACATTAGTTAAAAATATATTATCCAGATAAGAAAAAAAAACCTAAAATGTTAATATTTTAATAAAACAATTATAAAGTTTTAAATTATAATACAATCCTGAAATTTAAGTAGATTAGCAAGAGAACACAATAGTCATGTAATAGGATATAAATACATTATATGCAACATATAAATGTATGTGCTATTATATGAGAAATGCCCAAGAACTAAAATAAAAGTCAATGCTGTAATCATTCTATTTCAAATTAGGATATAAATTTGATTGCCTTGTATGAAGATTTAGACCTTTGTGTTATTCATTATTGATGATATATGATTTTATGTGTATGAACTTTATTATATAAACACAATTATTTATAAGCTATTGTTTATAGTTAAGAATATTTTTACTGCTCAAAGAATTCTGTATTATTTAGAAATAGAAATGATTAAGTAGTAAGAATAGTATTTTATAATAAGGAATAGGATCCAAAAGCTGACAACTTCTATGAATTATTATTAGTTTTACAGATACTGTTTGGTAAATGGTAAAATCCAAAGACTGATCACCTCTTTACTTATTATTAGTTTATATAAAATATGTTGTATAGTTATGTAATATGTTTACCATGATTTACATTGTAATTGTACTGGCAAACAATTTTATTTGACTAAATAAATGATTATATTTCAAGGAGTCATTTACATGTGAAATTCTATTCTAGATTTATTCAAAGCATTAAAGGCAATCACTGCTTGATCATATTATATTAAACATTATGTTTATATAATTAACACTTATAAATTTTGATCACACATGTAAACCTTGAGCAATTTTCTGAAACATTTAATTGTTATCATTTGTTGTGCATTATTTTTCTACACATGTTGGGAAACATAAATGAAAATATGATATAAAATTAACTCCACTCAAGGATATATTGCCAAATTTAAGAAATATAGTTCAATATGGATGTATTAATTGTTAGTAATGACTTTGAATAAGAATTGTGTGAGATTAATAAATGTAAAAGTATATTAGTAATTGTTTTACTAAATGTATCTCATTTTCTACTTATATAAAGAGTTAACTAATGGAATATATAATATTGACTTGAGATTGAAAATTAATTTTGTATGTACTGGAAATTATGTATATACTGGAAATTATTTGTTTACCAATCTGTTAATAAATTGTTATTCTTTAAAAAATTGTGAAATTTCAATTTTTTTTAGATATATATGAATAATTCTCAAATCAGAATATGATGTTCATGATTTTATCTGGGAATAAATAATGAGATTCTTGATTTGGCTAAGTATAATAAATTTGAGTGAAGTATTGGCCAGATTAATCATTGAATTTTTGTGGTGGATTAGCATAAAGATTGAAAATATAAAGAAAATCTTGATAAATCCTCTTAATGAAAAAGACTTTTCTAATTATATTCATTAAGTGGTGCCCAAATAATGATAATAATCTTAATCATTATTAAGTCAAGTCTAAAGTTTAGAGTAAATATTTATTTTATTTTAATAATATTATGAATATTTCAGAATATAAATTGTACCATCAGAAATATTTATTCTTTAGCATATTGTCTGACCATTTCAGTATATAATTACAAAATATCTAATAATGTTTTTTGATGAATAGATTAGAGTTAATAGGTAATGATTGAGTTTTAATTAAATTTTATTTGTATTCACTCTAAAAAAATATGGAATTAAGCACATAAAATAAGTATTTATGAAATATTACTTGAGATTTAATACTTGATTATTTTTGTCATTTGATTGTGATATTATATGTTGTGTAATAAGAATTAAGAGGGATTTATATATATAAATAAATGTATTATTATTCCACGTTAGTATCTGGAGAAATATGAAGCTTTTGTAATGATTATTGAGCATTAGATTTTAATGATGTACTCATTGTCATAATAGGGCATTTAAAAGAGTATAGGGGAGTATATTAGTCTCTTGCAATTTGTGTTATGAGTCCATGGTGCATTTAAGATGTATCTTTTTCAGGAATACTGGCATTTATTTCAGTATTTTAATGCTATTTTATATTGAAAGAAATGATGGATTTAGTCATATTTGTGAATATATGTAGTAAAGAAATAAAGATCTCCCACAATTATTTTCAGGAAAGATTTGAACCAGTATAATCATATATTATATTTATGTTAGTTGGTCTTTTGTTGGATCATTATAAATAACAGCTCATAATATTTGAAACTCAGGTTGGCACGCAGAATAAGCAAGAGAAAGTTTGTACATGTCTGGATGATGAAAACAAAGGTTGATTCATCCATATAATATTCTATCTTAGTTTGATTGACAGTTGTGTATTCATATCAGTTAAAACATATCTACAGTAAACTGCTTTAGATAGCTCAGTATTTTGTTTGGTTTCTTTTAATAATTCGCAATAATTTAATAATAAGTTAAATAATTGTTAAATAAATTTTATTTATTTAATCTGCTCACTTTGTTATAAATAAATTGATTTTTATTTGTTCAATTTACATCTTGTTGATCTTTTATATTATTTTTGGCTTTAATCATTCACTCTAATCTCAAGATCTATATCCAATTAATTTGATATCTAAATTAAAGGTGAGGATATTTGTGTGTAGAGAATTGTTGATTGGATCTTTGGACTTGTCAGGCATCAGTATGCAACTTACATATTTAACTTTGAGAATTATATCTTGATTTGTAAAGACAACACTCATTAAGCATATAATACATTGAATGCATGAAATCACCTTTTTTAATGAAAAAATCATCTAGTGGTAAAGATTATTATTTTAGTAGAAGAAATAATTATCATTTTTATTTCTAATTGAAAATAATGTTTATAAATATCATTATTACATTTGTAAAGGAATGGTCATTGATGAAATTGACATGAATCTGTGTTGATTTGAATCTGATTAAGAATGCTGGTCAGATTATTTATCTGTGTGCTGGAAAAATTGAGTGAGGCAAACAGCGATGAGTTGCAGTTTATTTAGATATTATGGATTAATTTGTAAGTATGCACCACTCTATTTTTAAGTAAATTTATTATATGTGAATGCACACACAGGGAATGGAGTTTTCAATTATATAAAATTTAGCACTTCTCCAATATAGCCATAAAATTATTGTTGCATTTTTCTGTTACAATATATGTATATATATATATATATGTAGCTTTAAGACTAAAATCTCAGATTGTGAAAAAGATAAGTAGGTAAAGATAGGAAAGAGCTATGTTATCATATTACTTTGATATAATGAATTCAAAATGCACAAATAGACCATGCTTAGTTGCAAGACTTTGGTCTGCCTGAGCTTAAAATTCAGTTAATCTCCTTTTACTTAGAAAAAAAAATGCTTTGGAAAAAAAAAAAAGTTTGGGTCTTCTTGTCATTTCTATAGATCTCTAACATTCTTTGAAAAATCAATGTGCTTACCAGAAGGCGACATGACATTATAATTAATTTAAATAAATCAAAATATTCAACTTAGATCTATCTTCTTTCTTTCTTTTTTTTTATATTAATAATAGCAAATGTTCTTTAGCCATTTAATAATAATAAAACTCTTATTTTAGTAGTAAAATAATAACTTTTGAATAAGAATATAGATGTATTTATAGAACATTGCCTGTAGAATATATAAAAATAGATACAGTATTTTTTATTGTTCTCCAGTAACAGTTGGATTATTATTATAAAGATGATGTCTCATTTTAAGTCTGTTTCTTCTTTCTATAAATTATTTTTTTCAAGAGCTTTCTATATTGCATTTTCAAAGAAACATTCCAAAAGCTTCAACATCTCATCCACTCTTTTTGTATTGCTTTATATTAAATTTTTAAAAAAAATAAAAACAAATAATTTGTTGAATAAAAATCTCTAAGAGGAAGAGATTGAAAAGATAAAACAATTTAAAAATAGTAAGTAATTAAAAGAATAGAAAATATGAAAAAAAGGTATAATCAATAATAAAATTATAAATAGCAATTTTCTATTCATGTACCTAAAAACAAATAATATAAGAATAACAAATAAAAATAAAAACAAATTAAATATACAAGTAATTAATAAAAATAGAAATAACATGATATATTTAATATATATATTGAATATTTAAGTAATAAAATCAGTAAAGAAGATTTAAATGCTATTTGTGAAATAAAATGCAAAAGTATAAAAAAGGAAATATAATACATACATATATTCAAGAAACAAATTCGATTATAACAAGATTTAAGCAACATAAAAATGTTTAAAAAATCTACAAAAACCTAGAATGTATATTTTATGAAAATGATGTTTTACTAAAAATATAAAAAATAAAAAATCTATCCATAAGAAAACTATACCCAAAACTGGATATTGTTTCTGAAATTAAGTTATTTGTAGTTACCTAATAATTTTAAGGTGTGTGTTTGTGGATTTGCATATATGAAAAAGAATTATAAAATATGTATTTACAATAGAAATTATTATTGAATTTCTAATGAAATTAATAATAAAAAGTTTTTTTAGGGTGATATAGACCAGCGTTTCTCATCCTTTGGGTCACGACCCAATATTGGATCACATTAAATTTTTAATGGGTCGAGAATATGCACTAAGAAATAAAAACAGATATCTGATAGCAAAAATCTTTTTTACATTTTAAAAAATATATTAGTATTAATAAAAAAAAATAGTAAGTAATACCACCTATGCTTTGTCTAGTTTTCTCAAATTCAATTGTAAATTTGAACTTAAATAATCATAATGTTAAATTTCGCGATCCTTTTCAAAATGTAATTGTTCAAAAAATTGCAAACAAAAATGCAACTAAAATTAATGCAGCCTAAGTGTCAACCAGTGCCAGAGGTGGAAAATTAATGCAACCTTATTGGAAAAGAAAACATTTTTTTTTGATAATGAACAAAATGTGTTAAGCTTTTAAACTAAAAATATGTAGTTTAAATTTAACTCAACTTTTAACTTACAAATTATTTGTTCATTATCAATATCAAATTGATCCAAATATATACAGTACCATGCTGATGTAATATCTCTTTTATATTATAATTTATGTAATAAACATTTGGATCGCAGAACTATTTGAATGAAGTCTATTGGGTCGCGTGGCAAAAAGGTTGAGAAACGCTAATATAAACAAAGTTTAAAATATTTTTTTTTATATTTCAAGCAAGACTCTTATAACTATGACAATAGTTATCTAAGACTCTTATAACTATGAACAATAGTTACCTATAATGTAATTTTACAATTTTTTATCAAAGATTATATTCTCAACTCTACTCCAGCCATCTTTAGACCCAAATGAAATAAAGTTTAAATTTAAACACAGTTTTTTTTTGATATTTTCATTATATATAGCTGCCAAATCACACTCAAATTTTTTAAATCCCATGAAAAATAACTAGAAAAGACAATAAAATTTAATGATGTCAGCAAAACTGAGAAATAGAAAAATTTAAATAGTGTAAAATCCGATATATATGTATAAAAGAGGATCGATAACTGAGCTATAGAGATTATCTTGTTATTAAAAATGAATTGGATAAAATACTATCAATGAACATCATTTATTTTTTATTCATAAAATAACTTTTCATAAAATTTAAGGCATCCTACCTTAAACAAAAATATTTTAATTTACCTAATGGAAGTTCCCAACAGTGTATTAAATGTTTTAAATCTAGACAGGCAACAACTGCAATATTTGAATTAGCAATATCTTTTGCAATATCACTTAGATCAGCCTCTAAATATAGAATATTATTTTCTATAACATTACTGTTTTTGAAGATCAAATATTTAAATTAATATATATATTGTAATGGTATGAAAAATAAAGCTGCTTTAACTTGAACCAAAAGATGCAGGTAGAGGGGGTTTGAACTTCACCTACTCCTCCAGATTGCTACTAAATGACTTACTTCCCAAACCTTACTAGAATTTATTCTTAATGTATGCCTGGGGGTCAGGGAAAGATGAGAGACTATATAATGACACAGACAAGATATTGATGAGATTAGTGAATGAAAGTTTATTGTTCGTTTAAAACAAATGATAATTTGAAGAAATAATTAACACAAAAAAAAATGTTGCAAGTTACTTTCTTGCATCTACAAACATGGATATGTATTGATATGCATTAGTAAGATCCAATTAATATAATTACAACAATAGTACGGTAATTACATAACAATACCATACTTAGCCAACAACTGGGTGCTTTACTTTAAAGGAGAGAGACAGAAAAACATAATTCTAGGGTGAAATTACAAAAATGGATAATTGGTTAAAACTAAAATAGATTTAAGGCCATGTTCAAATATAGCCTGCATTTAAACTACAAAATAAAGAAAAATCCCCCCTCCCCAGTGGACATTTTTCAGACTTACTCAGCAATATTTTGAGCATATTACAAAGTTAAGGTTTTATCTATAATGAAATTAAACATTACTGTGGTCCTTGGTGATGTAATTGTGTGAGTTTAGAAGCAAGCCTCAGAGGCACAAAGGTTTTATATATGGCCAACTTGAGGTCTGGGTAGCAGTCCAGGTCTAAAACAATAGAGAAATGGGGCTCGTTCGCTCACCGTGATCCGAGCTCAGGGCTAGAGAATAAGTGCTTGGGTCCAGTAGTAATATTGAAAAAAAGGTCGAGATCATCAATGGCCATCTCAGAACGGTGTTAGCCTATTAATCAATGATGATGGGAGCTATGAAGATGTGCTGAGACCTTCTCACGAATCACCGAGTAGCACAGTATAAGAGAAAATGCGGTCAACCGACCGTCAAACTTTAAAAATGTTAGGTAAAATATACGTATATGAAATAATATGACTTCAAAATTTTCTGAGACTGAGAGAATGTCCACTCTTAAAAATAATTACTTTACACCTTTTAACTAACATTAAAATATAAGAAAGATAATTATATTAATTAATCTGTATTTAACTAGTTCACCCTTAGAGTTAATGAAGACTTAAGATTTTAATTTATATATATATCTCTTACATTTAATAAAATTATAAAACACTTCAGCTATATCTGTTTTCGATAAATAGATATATATTAGTAAAAAAAATCACGTTGACTTTAAGAAAGTATAAAAAAATATAAGGCAGGATTGGATCTTTCTTATAAAATGCATAAAATTGAACATTTTGATATATATACTTGAATGTCATTTTCTTTTATATTTCTAAGTATAAATTAAAAGAAACATTGAATTATTATTATTTTTTTAAAAAAAAAAACAACAATTGCATGTTCTGCCTTTTTTTTTCTCTCTTTCTAATATATATTTTTAAAAAAAAATCAGTGTAACCAACACGGCAGGAGGGAATTGAAAGGAGAAGTTTTATTCAAAGAGTTTTCTAATCTGAAATATTCCCATATTTAGTAGCGGGTCAAACAAGTAGAAATAAATGAAATTAGATTATTTCTCCCTTCCAGTTCCTCCAATATACATATGTCTATGCCGAACCATAAGAAAGAAATCGTGTTTCTTTCTTTAAAAAAAAATATAAATAGTATATAATTCAAGTAATATATACTGGCAATCCGTTAACAAAAAAAAAAGATTTATGTATATATTAATAGGATTAAGAATCACAATTATACTGGTCAAAGGAAAAAAACAATGAAAATGTTAAAAAATTATCACGCTATATATATATGAACACATTATAATTATAATATATAAATGACTTAAGTTTATGATTTAAGCTAAAATAAAATATAAGTGAAAATTAAAGTTACCAGTAACCATTTAAAATTGCATACGTCTTTATTAGATAACCATGAAGACATTCTGGTCAGCAGTCTGTACTGATGGCTTAGAGTGATTTTTGTTCTCGGTTATTCATTTATAGCAGCAGGAATTTTGTCAGGCAAAAATTGTTCTAGCACTCTACATTTCTTGGATTACATCTTTCAAGCTCCAGCAGACAGGAAAACGATTGAGAGATAAATAGAAAAGTCTACTTTGTCATTTTACCTACAGCACTCATTTTAAGTTCTTTTTCTTCTTGTCTATAGAAGCCTGGTGGCCCAAGAATTTATTCAGCAGGGGGCTAAGATATTTTCTTGGTTGCAGAGGGCTCTTTCTAAAAAGTTAATTATATTTCTTCTCCAATAAAAATATCTTTGTTGCTGTTTTCGGTCCAAGTGGTAGAGCTGAGCCAGGTAAAAAGAGAGAGAACAATAGACAAGTTCTCAATTTATACCTAACCTGTTTGCCATCTTACATTCCAATGCCATTGTTCTGCTATCCTGTTTTTAATTACAGTGTTTTTTAACTAATTATTCGTATCTAACTAATCTTTTTCTCTAATGAGTTCTGTGATTCTAAAAGATTTTATTTTGTTATCTAAAATAAAATCTTTTAATTTTACTTCCTAAAACCTATGGAATCTTTTAAAGTTTCTATTTAATTTTAATTTAGCCTACATTCACTATGGTTGGACTCAGGGTCTTTAGTTAAACTATAGTGAATGGTGAAGCAAACATATATATTGTACCGGTCAGAATTGTATGTTCGTCTAACAAGAATTAGGATCTAAGCAAAAGTACCTAGAGTTCAATCATATACGAGATACACAGGTCAGGGATACTCATGAACTCCGCCCTATTGCCCACCTCCCAAATCTGTCACATTACAAACAACATTTCTGATGATAGCAACCTACTTTCCAATTATCTCCGGCCCAGAGGGTTCAGCAGAGACACAAGAGATTTAAGCTTAACTAAATGATAACGCAAAGTAATGAGATGTGTACGCATGAACCAATAAAATCTCCAAAAGATAGGTTATTAAATATAAATTTATTTAACATGAAATTAATATTAGAAATTGATTTATATGTGAACAGCTAGATATAGAGATTTACAATGACTTAGAACCTTGATTATACAAAGAATACCTGATCTAGGTTTCACTTATGGTCACCTATGCATTCCATACTAACTTTAATGGCATAACAGGGTTTGATGGATATGCATTACTAAACATACGTGGTAAGAAATTTATTATATGAACCGATGTGGCTTAATATGCTAATATGATTTAACGGGTTTCTATTACTCACGCTATGACATTCTTCAATCATTACATTTTAAACAATAAATGATCTAGCGAGCTTGGATTACATTTGGATTTTATTAAGAGTTACATTAACCATAAATCAGTTATTTTGGGACATTACGAGATGATTCATCATTTATTATTTACAAAGAGAATGAGGAAAAACATAATTATTTTAATATGGTCATATGACTTGGCATTTGTGGTTTTATTAATAATCAATGATTAACGTGTTTAATAGCGGTTAACGAAGGGTGGATAGCGCTAATAAGCGATAACGTATATAAAAAGGCAAATTTAATCTATTTTACAACGAGAACTTTGGGAAGGCTTAGGAGAATTACATCATTACGGCTTACAAACATTTAAAATATATATGGGAGTATGAACGATAACATGCGGACCGAATGATAACGCTTGAGAGGACGAGAAGCTTCATCAACTTGACAACGAAGAATATAGGCTTATCCGCACTTGTGACGGATAGCATCCGAAGTGGTTGGCAAGATACCATGGTTCCGATTTGTCGAATGTTAACCCATAGCAGCGCTTACTGAACCAACACAATCTGTGGGAGTCGGGACCTCCACACTCTGCCGAGAATTGTGCTATATGGATTCCAAGAATGAGAGAGAGTATGTTAAAGCAACTTTTGATTTGTGAATGTTATTATTGGGACACGTGGCGAAGGCTTTCAGGTTTGTCTTAACACTGATTTATATGGCCTTAAATGGTAATCAAGCCTAGCGTAATGAAATAATTATATCCAAGCAATCCCAAAAAGGGGGCATACAATTTACTTAAAGAACTTATTTGATATATTAATAATAAAATATATAAAACAAAATTAAGAATCCCTGCATTAAACACATGTTAATCCACCCGAGAAATGAGTTACTTAAATCATCGTTAGATGGCGGGCTACTTATCAAATGAATCATCATTTAGAAATACATATCTGAATTAAATTTATTTATTACTCAATTTCTATAATACTAATCAATAGCGTGAAATAATAGTACATAATATATTTAAATCTTGTCGAATGGGATAATATTAATTAATACAACACAATTTAGGAGTACTTCTCAATCGGGCGAATTTTATAGCATGGTAAGAAGACTTATGTTTACGGTTAAATATTCCTTAATTGCGGAATAGCAAAAATACAATAGGATTGATTCGCCAGATTGAGTTATTAGCATATTAAATTTGGTATGATTTGCACAATATTAAATAACGAAAAACTGCCGCATTTAAAATAAAAATACAATAAGAGTGAAAACCTATTCAAGTTTAGAGAGTAAAATACAATTTAAATATAAAAGCAATAAGAAATCAAAAAGGAGGTCATTATTTCAGAATTTAATCGGTGTAGCATTACCGATGGAAAAACAAGCAATTACATTTTTACATTACAAAGAGTACAAAACTAGAAATGTTTAATAAGACATACATTAGGTGGTTGCAATTAATCTTGTCGAAGGTTGAAATTTACGTTTTATAGTTAAAAGGATTATTAAGACGAAAGCATTAGAGTTCAGTTTTGCGGCAGGGGATTACCTTTCTTTCCGATGACTTTACAGCCGTGTGCACATGTGTTGGTTCCATGTTTGATGAAATCTAGTTAATTTAGCAGTATTTTGATGAAATTATCATTTCAGTCCGTTCTTTATGTAGCATACAGTTCATTCTGGCAGTATTTTGGATACGATGGCTTACGAGTATTTTGGCATTGGATAGATCTTGGAAGGACCGGGGAAGCAAATCTAAATTCTACTCACTCATCATTTTGCAGTTCTGAGTGACTAACTTCCCCCAGCAACGGGGTTAGAAATTAATATGTAGAGCTCTTTTTAGTTAGGAAATGTGGTGGTATTTATACTCGTTTGTTACTGCCTTTGGGTTGTCCCCGGATGTGTTAATGGTTACAATGATACAGCAAATTTTGAAATACAAATGAGATTAAGTTCGAGAGAGTTGGTCTTAATCTATTTTAGGATGAAAATAGACCTGCGGAATAAATGTTAAGTAACGTGAAATTTAAATAAATCTGTATCAGAATGAAAACAGATTCCTTCGGAATTTAAAATACGGTAAGTCTTTTATTTAATACACTCACATTACACTCTCGAACTTTCTCTCTATTAGAATATATATGAATAAAAATATACATAGTATAACGCTTTTAATTATTAAGTTTTATCTGATACACACACATATGCATGATTGTTTACCGTAAAAGAAATATATAATTTATATGCATATTAACTTTAGACGAGTAGGAGTTTACAGAGACATAAAAAATCATGCGCATTGGTATACCTTCACTCCCTAGTGGTTTATAATTAAATGATTGGGTTTGAACCCATGTTTGCAGGTCTCAAACAACACCAGAAAGTGAAGCCAAATGTGTGCAACAGATTTGAGTGCTTCAATATATATTCAATATGCATACATGTATAGCTTCAATATATATTTGATTATAAATACTTTTTTTAATAATTTAGATAAAATAGCAAAACATTTATAAACCTACATTCCGAAATGTAGTGTTTGGTAAAAATGGCAGACATGTTTGTTCACTCCAGAAAAAACTAGAATGTATTCGAGAGGTTGTTTTTAGATCGCGCTCTGATAACTGAGGAATTTAATTAAGGCATTGATGTAAGAGACGTTACCTTATTGGACGGTGTATTGATTGATTGTTGCAATTATTAGAAAGCGATAAGACTGAAACAACTATGCAGGGCAGTATTTGAGTAAGCAGTTTGAGTCAAGCAGTATTACAGTAGATGTCTGTTTAACACCAGTAGATATCTCGTGTCAGTGCTTGCGGTTAATGACCAGCGCCCAGTGGAAATGTCCACGGGTGTAGCTGAAAGAACCCACAGAGATGGGGAGACCGCAGTGGAGATATTGAGAACATTCGTTGCAGGGCATTCATTGCCAGGGAATGCAGAGTGTATTCAGAGCATTCGTTGCAGAGCATTCGTTGCAGGGCATTCGTTGCAGAGAGCATTCGTTGCAGGGCATTCATTGCAGGGCATTTGTTGCAGACCATTCGAGCAGAGCATCCATGCAAAAAAACAGCATGGCAATTGAACTCTAGCGAACTGTAAAGATAGAGTGTTCCAGACTTATTTTATATAGTTATTTGCTGACCACACAGTCATGCTGGCGGATATAACATTGGCGCAGTCGCATTTGGAACCTGTGAGTAGTGAATAAGTTTTGAATTGAACATTTCTGGTGAAAATGGAAAATCCCAGTTAGTAACGTTAATATCGGAAGTGAAAATTTGGAAATAAAATGCTTGCGCAGTTAACATTGGAAGCTGAGTTCCACTATGCTAGCGCAATCACCATTGAACGTAATTGGCGAAAAAGTTTCAGCAGCAGTTAAATCGTATATTTCTGAGTGAAATAACAGGAAAGTAGGAATAGAAAAACAACACCAAGGAATCGCAACAAGGGTTTTTCTGGAGTGGAGGGAGGTGTAGTATTTGGTAAAAATGGCAGACATGTTTGTGCACTCCAGAAAAAACTAGAATGTATTCGAGAAGTTGTTTTTAGATTGCGCTCTGATAACTGAGGAATTTAATTAAGGCATTGACATAAGAGATGTTATCTTATTGGATGGTGTATTGATTGATTGTTGCAGTTATCAGAAAGCGATAAGAAGACTGAAACAACTACGCAGGGCAGTATTTGAGTAAGGAGTTTGAGTCAAGCAGTATTAGAGTAGACATCTGTTTAACACCAGTAGAGATATCTCGTGTCAGTGCTTGCGGTTAATGACCAATGCCCAGTGGAAATGTAGTCCATAGGTATAGCTGAAAGAGCCCACAGAGATGGGGAGATCGCAGCGGAGATATTGAGAGCATTCGTTGCAGGGTATTCGTTGCAGAGAGCATTCGTTGCAGACCATTCGAGCAGAGCATCCGTTGCAAAAGAACAGCGTGGGAATTGAACTTTAGCGAACTGTAAAGATAATGTTCCAGACTTATTGTATATAGTTATTTGCTGACCGCACAGTCATGCTGGTGGATATAACACGAAAAAGTTTAAGAGTAGTGTACTTTAGAAATAGACATTACCGTGCATGTTTCCAACATAGCTGCAAATAAGAAAATGAAAGATAATAGTATCCAAAGAAAAAAAAGCGTAAATTTAAATATAGTATATGAAAGTTCATGGATACCAATAGCATTAAGTTTAAAAAATTTAAAGACATTAAGAATATCTTTAATATTTACTCATGTAAAATTTGAAGTGATAAATACATTTTTTGAAGGCTTTTATTATAAAAATCAAGTGAAGCTGTATCAGGAAAAAATGTTATACTGCACTTAAAGAAAAAAATATTAAATTCATTTTTTTGTAAATGAATGAATACATTAATAAGATTATTACAAAATTAAATACTCATTTTTGGAAATGAACTTCCAAATATTTTTTTAGATTTAGAGATAAAAGTAATCAAATTGTGCAAACTCTTATAAAAGCAACCATCCTGAGATTTTATCCCATTAAATATATGTCTTAATTTATTTATATTTTTAGCACTTGGAATAATCCTTTTTTGTGTGTGTGTAATAAATGGCATATGATTATCAACAAGGTCTAACATAGACTCCAGCAAATGCAAAATTTTTAATACAGACATTGCTGCACTTACAATCTATATTAATAGCATTAGAAAAAGCCAAATCTTTATTAAAATTATTAGAATCTTTAAAAGTCACAAATATGGCTTTAATTGGTATAACAGAAAAAAGAATAAAAAATGATCCAAATAAGATATACATAACCTCAAAGCCAGTAATAAAATTAGGATTATCAAAACTATTGTTAATAATGTTTATATGACTTAATATATCTGGTTACTCTAGTAGAAAAGTTACCTGTTTAAAACTATAAATATCTAATAAGTTGTTATAAGAGATAGTATCTAAATTGTCTATATTAAATAAATTTAACAATCACTGCACTTAAAATAATGATTTTATCAAATTTAGATAGAATAAAGGTAAAATTATATCTTCTAAATTAGCGTTTCTCAACCTTTTTGCCGTGTGACCCAATAGATTTCATTGAAATAGTTCTGTGACCCAAATGTTTATTACATAAATTATACTATAAAATAAAAGAGATATTACATCAACACAGTACTGTATATATGCATATATTTGGATCAGTTTGATAATATTTATAATGAAAAAATAATTTGTAAGTTAAAAGTTGAGTTAAAGTTAAACTACATATTTTTAATGTAAAAGCTTAACACAATAAGGTTTTATTTATATATGAAATACAGGCAAAAATTATAATTTTTTGAACAATTACATTTTGAAATTAATCATGAAATTTAATATTATGATTATTTTTCAAATTTACAATTGAATTTGAGAAAACTACACAAAGCATAGGTAGTATAATTTACTAATTTTTTTTATTAATACTAATATTTTCTTAAAATGTAAAAAGATTTTTGCTATCAGATATTTATGTTTTTATTTCTTGGTGCATATTTGCGACCCATTAAAAATTTAACGCAACCCAAACATTGAGAAACGCTGTTCTAAATTATCCATTGAATTCCTGAAATAGGAATAATGGTGTTAAATAACACCTACAGCAGTGAGAAAATCATTATTATAACAGTAAATCCACAAATATTCCAAAAAGGGTAGTAAATTGATTTGATTTATGAAAATATATTTTAAGATGAAATTTGTCTCATGGCTCACAATATAAGCATGTATACATATATATTTTTAAAGCTTAGAAGGAAAAGTAGAGAGAACACAGGCAAGAATTTACTGTACATATTTATTTAAAATATGTAGCCTGGAATAACAAAATAATTATTCAGTAATCAATTTTGGTATTTAAATTGCTATAAATTATTTGAAATCAAATACGGGAAAAAAAAGGGTTTATATAATATAGATAATATTATTAAATTTATTTGACTTCTGATTTTGACAAAAAACATAAAATATTTCAGTTGAACGAAGAAAGGAAAATAATTTTGGAAAATACAAGTGCTTTTTATTGTGCATTAAATCTATAATCTGTTTTTTAAAAGATTAAGAAAAATTTTTAACTTAATTAATTTTAATGAATATATTGAAAAACTGGAAGAAGTAATTGAATTATTAACCAATATGAAAAATGGCCTCCAATCATCCTGTTTTTAGATTCCTTTGCATAGACTGTTAAAAATGAGTTTAGATGATTCATTTTAAATTATTCAATTAAAGAGAATGCAGAAAGCAGCCGTGAATTCTCCTTTAGTTGTTTGAACTCACATAAAGGTAGAGGGTGGCTTTTTTGTAGTTCATTGCCCATATGCATATACCAGACCACTTGACTGGTTGAAGTCCATCAAATTATCAAAGCTGAATTGAATTGAGGATGGCCAGCATTTCTGTAACCATATATATATATATTCTAGACCTGACAGTGAAAAAATAGTCTATTGTTTTATCCTGGACATGACCAAGTCTTGAAACTCTAATGCTATATCCTATTTTTTTATGCTATTTCATATTTGCATGGAAAGCGTAGATGAAAGAATATACTATCCCTAAGCGCTTTCGAGGCCTTCTGCCTCATATTCATAGTGGTACTGTGAGCTGCAGAATGAAGAAATAGGGCAAGGAAACAAAACAGTATGCAAAGTGTATGCAAATGAACCAGATAGTCCAATGTTTGGAGATGTCAAAGCAGGTATCTCGTCTATTGATGGAGTTATTATTGCCATTAATAAAATATGCTTCTCTGATTTTCTGCTTGATGTCATTTTTCTCAATACAGACTAAATAACTCCATCAATAGACGAGATACCTGCTTTGACATCTCCAAACATTGGACTATCTGGTTCATTTGCATATGCTTTGCATACTGTTTTGTTTCCTTGCCCTATTTATTTGTTCTGCATCTCATAGTACCGCTATGAATACAAGGCAAAAGGCCTCGAAAGCGCTTAGGGTGTAATAATTTCTGTGTATCTTTATAGCTTCTCATTCAAGTGTGTCATACGCTTTGTTAATTTTGTATATTAAATTATCGAATGAGAAGTTGTAAAATCTTTTAATATGTTACATATATAAACTAATATGTTTGAGAAATTAATTTTTATTTTTTTATGTATTGTGAGAAAATAAATAAATTTGTTTTATACATGAATTATATATATATATATATATATATATATATATATATATATATATATATATATATATATATATATATATAAACAAATATGTTTGTCTATTTGTAGAAGTTAATTGTTTTTTTATTTTTTTTATTCATTAATATTATTAATTAAAAATACTAATTGATTGACTTATAGAATGGACATAGTATGAGGTAAAAAAAACTATATGAGGTCAGAATTGTTGTTAAATGATTGAGTTTGGAATAATGAAGATTAAATAAAGATAATAATAATAATGTTTTATAATTTTTTTTATTTAAGTTGTAACAATAGGTTTTAGTTAGCATGAGGAATACAATGCAGTGTTCTTCACTTGTGATTTAACAGCAGAATGGTTAAGACATAGAAATAAAAAGTCTTTTATTTTTTTGTTTTAAAAAAGTAAATATTCTGTGTTCAAAAACAGTAAAATTTTAATATCTGTAGTTTCAAGATAATATAAAATCTTTATTTTGGATAGAACGAAACTGGAAAGTTAAACTTCAATTTATAATTAGCAGGAATGAACTAGTGACTTAATTTATTCTGCAAGCTAAAATTCATTATTATGGAAATGATGAAAAAAAATGTGAAACTACTAACAATTAACTGTTGTCTTTAAAAACTATATATATATATATATATATATATATATATATATATTTAAGCCACATTATAAATAACAGTTTATAATAGTAATAATAAGAAGTCAGATATCACATGACTTATATATAGCTTGCAATTACCAATATGTAAACTCAAGAGCATGCTAATGCTCTAAACAAGCTTTTTTTGTATTATGATAAAGCAATCATTATAAGGTATTCGGAGTAAAAAGCCAATACTGTAGGGTCTTCCAAAGCTAGCTTCAATGTCATTGTGGAATTATGAAATTATAAAAATTTTCCATCAATATGTCTATTTACAGAATGCTGGTGTACATTGATCTTCCATGGTTTTATATACATTCAGAAGAAATGATTTGTATGTGTTGGTTTTTAACCAAGCAGCATGGCATATATAGGTATCAACAGAGTTGGTGAACAGGAAGATTAGCCATGGATATTGACATCTAATGGTGGACAGAATGCTTGTTTTTCCCAAGATAATTATAATTTATTTTGATTCACAAGATTATTATTATTTTTGCTTTTATCAATTATATTTAAAAGTTATGTATTGTAACTTTTTTATTGTGTATTCAAGATTCATTTTTCAAATTTGATCATCTGCAATTTAAAAGTGGAAGCAGTGGATGGATAAATAACATATGTTGATTTATTTTTTAAAAAAAAAAGGAATCATAGTCAGTTAATATGTATAGTTTTTTTTTTAATAAAAGTAAATTTACAGATTCCTCTGGAAATTCAATATTGATAAATCAAGGCGACCTCACGTCAAGTAAGGTTTGTATATATTTAACATTGAGAGCAAATTTTAGGACAAACAAAACTATTTTGTTTACTAATAAGTTTTGATAATATTTACTTGTAATTTTGTTTTATTTCTGAGTGCACAATTAACCCAATTGAATAAATGTTTTTCTGTTTCATATCTATCATTAATTGACTAGGACTTACACACATATATATATATATGGGCATGAAGCCATATATATAAATATTTTTAAAAAAATAGTTATATATATATATATATACCCTAGCCTAAAAATATCATTCTAATAATTACATTAATGGTGTTGTTTTAGAATTAGTGAACTCTCATTTTGCTTTTCTTTTTTTTTTTTTTGTTTTATGTATATATTTAATGATTTATATAATATAATTTTGTACATAATATACTTCAAATTATTTTGTTTTTGTTGTGTGAAGGAATCAAAATGATAGAAAACCATTCTTGATAAACGAATATTTATTTATTTTATTATTTTTTGTTTGTAAATATTTATTATATATGTTGTTAATAAACATTAAGTTTTTAAACCAATCTGATCTCTGTTTGATCATCACCATCATCATTGTGCATTGATAAGATGTTTTATCATCATCATCACATTAAAAATTTACACCATTAAAGGTTTGGTGATCATCATTATTATGTATTGCTCCTATAAATAATTGATCATCATCAGTATTTCCCTATATATCTGCTTATATATAGGCATATTTGGTTAATAATTGAGTAAGTCCATCCCTGAAGAAAGCTGACTGCAAGAACTCCCTGAGTTTGAATTCTGCAGTGTAATGGGGCCAAAAAAAGGAGATGTAATGAATATGGACTGGTCTAAGTTATACTTGAAATATTATTAAGTAAATTATAAGTTAGCATAATAAAAGAAAATGTGATTTGGAACTGGGCATTTCATTGTGACATCTTTAGCATCCTATTCAAAGGCCTAGGTCTG
>JAQFVV010008587.1:0-27108 GCA_028023455.1 Epiperipatus broadwayi | reverse complement strand
TAGAGATTGCATTTTATAGATGTTATACATTTTCAGCAAGTCTAAACTTAGTATAAATTTTGAAGATAAAGCTTTCATCACTACTTTATTATTATTTTGAAACTAAAATCATTATTCTTTATTTTTATCATGTATGTAAATCCCATATTAACTTTATATTCTTAAACCTATTTCCATTTGCTTCATGATATATATTAGTATGTTCAATTTTATTCAATCAAATGGCCATTTTGAATTTTGTATAAATATGTTAAACAAACAATTAATGTTTGATTACCTCTAATATACAGAGAAAAAAATGACACGAAAATATTTCATCTAATCCTTCTTTTTCGCATTTAAAATAACTTTAGTTTTATTCAAGAAAGAATATTGCAGTCTTTATTATCTTAAACTCAACCAATAAAATTCAAAATCAATTAGTTTTCCACTCAACTTCTCAGAGAATTACTTAACATTCTAGACCAGTCAGCTTGAACAAAGTTTATAAAAATTCTAAGTAATTTATATAAAAATCTTTCTCAAAGTTTTATTATTATATATTTTAGAAGTGAAGTGCTGGGTGAACACAATTGTACTTATTTATCAATCAATTCTTTTACATCTGAACACTCTGGAGCTGATTAAAAGTATTGGACTCAGACCAAGTAACAAAAACATTTAAAAACGTTGGCAAAATCTATCTCCAATGAAGAATTGATTTAAGTATATATATTTTAAAAAAAAAAACCTATTTAACTGCAGGAATAGGTTTAAATAAATTGATTTGCAAAAGTCAAAAAATTAAACTAAAGATTAAAAAAAAAAAGTTGATTAATTATTAATGATGATATATATTTTTATCAGAATCATTGTTAAAAAATAACTGTATAATATCAATATATATATATATATTCATACAAAAGAGATTATATATATCAATCACAATCATAAACAACAACTATTAAAGAGCTATAACATAAAAAGACAAATATATATATATATATTCCTTAATATTTTTTAAGCATTGACGGCGGGGTTCTATTGTTTTATTTTAAATTTTTTAGGAAAAGAACAACAATTAATTGATGATGTTTTCCTTTTTTCAATTGTCTGAAATCAAAATTTTTAATATCAATAAATTTTTATTCGTAATTTCTATTGCTATATAATTAAAAAATTTCTTGGAAAAGATTTCTTTGAAAACTCGTGTGAGATCTTTTATTAATTGGCAAAATAATAAAGATAGAAAATGTAATTAATCTGGATGTCACAAATTTGAAAATTTCTAATATCTGGACACTTTTACATAAGCTTTGATGGTACCGCAAAAGAGAGAATAATTGGTATAATTATAAGCGTTCACAATAAAAAGCATGATATTTGCAATGTCTATAATTTTCAGAACTGCTCAATATTAAACCATTAAAATATAACATGACCTCAATTTCTTACAAATCTGTTAAAACAATAGCATTAGATATAAAGATCTAGGTATAGTGGTCTCAAATGAAATCACAAACTAGACATTAGTCCTGCAGATATTGAGAAGCAGTTACTAGATGGAGATTTTGATGTACAAACTATCTACCATCCATTGATTACCATGGCTCACTCCGTGATGTAATATGCTGAATGGAGAGAGGTGCTATTATTTTAATAATTCAGCACTTATAATTCTATTACTGTATATGACGTGTTCTTCTTAACTTTAATTATATAGCAAGTAAACATCTTGGATTATAATATACATCCAACAAATATCAGTTATCACTGTTTAAGATCAAATGTTACTTTTTATCAATTTCTTAAAAAATTTAATTTATTAAAACAGAAATGGCATCTCCTTCCATAAGCTGTAAATGACATTAAAAAAAAATTGTAACTCTGCAGTAAAAAAATATATTTTTAAGTAAATGAATATTAGCTAAAAAAAAAAAAAACACAAAATATAATAAAAGCTTTTAATGTAATAAAATGCACCACTTTCTTTTACACTTATAAGACAATTTTTATTTTACTTTTAAGAACTTTTAATATATGAACACTTTTAGTTTAATTAAGCTATATGAGTTAAGAATATATTATAGTTCTCATGTCTAATACATGTACACTAAAGTAAAAGCATATCATTTGCATAATCATATTTATACAATTGTTATACTTTAAAATGTGTGAAAAATAAAATCTCAGTTTAGTACAGTGCGTTTCTTCTTATGTATTGTAATAAGAAAAAAAATTCATTAAAAAAAAAAAACAATCGAGAAAAGGAAAAAAGTCAAAAAGCAGCAACATTTTTCATGAACAAATGTAAAACTAAAATTTTCTTAAAGCCTAGAATGGGAAAAAAATAATGACTGAATTCCACAAGGTGGTAGTTCAAACTGTCGACGACATATTTAAAAAATGAAAAAAAGAAGCAATGATTTTTCATTATAAAATATAAGCAATAAATTTAAAATAGTTTTTTTCTCTTTAATTCTCTTTTTAAGCAATATTTGTAATAATTTACCATTTAAGTTTTGATTATATAATACTCCTGTATTTTTTAAGTTCGTTTCATTTTTATATCATTTATTATGAATTTTTTTTTGTAAATCTAAAAAAAACAACAACTGTAATAACCAAGAATTCTAGATGAACAGGATTTTATATGTATTAAGTTACAATTAGCCAATAAGCAAGCAAATAAAACTAAAAAGAAATCAAAGTGCAAAGATCATTTACAAACAAAAATACTTTGCAATCAAAAGTTTAAACATGTGTGATTTTTGCAATATTCATTGAGCACAGTAGTTGAATCATTTTACTTTGAAACCATTGAGGTAAATTAACTAGTAGTCCATGTTAATAATGAAAAGGTATTGTTTTCAATAAAACAAAAATAGTACTATACACCATACAGATGCATACATTTATGTTTTTAACAGCTCATATATCCAAAGTAAACTAATATTTATAGCATTATATTCTTATCCTCTTCATTTAATCAATTTCATGATGTAGAGATTAACTCTTCTACCCTATTTGGCATGGGAATTGTTTAGGTTGAATGAATCTTGGAATTTATTTCAGATCTCATGCTACCTTAAAATTTCTCTTTTCAAATAATTAGTCCAGTGAGTTTTCCTTATATTATTAAAGGATTACAAGTTCCAATAGATGAAGTAAATATTGTGACAGCATATGTTCTCATTCATGTAGCTGGATCACTGTTAAAAGAACTTTCATTTCAAAAGATTTTTCTTGTAAGTTTTTTTTTTTTTTTTTGCAATTCATTGAATGAATTGGATTATTTGACAGTTTTGATTAAACAGAAGGATGATCCTCTTAGGTGAGTTAGCTATTCTGTAATATTCTTTCAGTATATATTTACATAAAATTAAGTAGAATCTCTGTTGTGCATATCAAAAAGTAATGACTATAGAAAAAAAAGTGAAACCCATCACTGGTGGGGGGAAAGTATCATTGAATTGCTGAACTAATGTTTAACATTAATTTTACTTGAATTTCAAATTAGTTATTGTGATTATTGAGAATGAAGTTACATCACCATGTAAGAAAAAAATTAGCTAAATAGCCTATGACTAAATACAGATCAATGTATTTTAAGAATAGTATTAGTGATATTAATATTACTTCATCATAGCTGAAAAAACATTGCATAAAAGTAAAATAAATGATAGATCAATTTAAATAATATACATCAAAGGTTGCCCCCTACACATCTATGAGGGATACATACTGTTGAGGGATACATACCGTATACAATTAAATTAAATTTAACATTTACTTTTGTTAAGCATTTTTAACTATGATATAATAATATCCCTATCTCTATTTAGGGCATAATGAATTGTTTCAGTAGCCATATGTTTATTGAGAGTGTTTATTGAATCTTAATCTGAGATAGGGGTGGAGAATTTGGCTGCTATTGAAACTATTCGTAGCATATTCAAAGCAAGAAAAAAAAACCTGTATAGTTGTACAATGTATACTCACAGATGTAGCTAAACCAAAAGTTTAATTACTAAAGAAGTGGTATGTGACTTTACAATAAAAAATAAGCTTATTATCTATAATATAGTTTGGTTTGTATAATTATATATTTCCAGACATATATTCAGAGTTTAAATCATAAAATATACACTGAAATGATTGAAAAGATCTGAAATATACTAAATATTAAATTAAAAGCATAATGTAGACTATTATTATTTTATAAAAACTATTGTTAGACATAAAGAAAAAAGCCTTTATAAGGTAGACAATAAAAAGTGTTGTTTTAAAAGAAAATGGAAATAATCACATGAACAAAGGATTACAAGTATTTATCAATTTATTGAGCAGATGGAAAATTATTTTATTAGCTTTAGAAAACTGTTTTTTGATCAACAGCACATTTATCTATAAAAGAGAAATACAGAGTGGTATTCACTAATTGTAGTTCAGTTCAGTTGAAACTAATTGAACGAGTTGCAATCAGAATTTAAAAAAATTATAGGAGAGATCAATTATATAAGATTGGCTATTATCATATTATGGTGATAGAAAGAAAATATCAGACATTGCCACTTATGATTTATAAAATGTTTGGGGTAAAGGCCACTACTAAAACATGTTATCACTCTCATACTAGATTGTTTCATTAGAGGCAAAGGAATGCTGTGAGAAAATGCTAAACAATAAGTCCGATCTATTAAATTAAGTGCCTAAAATCTAAATAAAAAATCTAGCATCATAATGGAATTGTAAATTACTCTATCTTATAAACCAAGGGACAAACTATATAAATATTAGGCAAACCTCTTGCTAAAAATTTGAACAATAATATGTTATAACTCAAATGACATCTTGAATAAATAAATCTATATAAAGTATCTATGTACAAGTAAAAATTTCAAATTAATTTACTGGAAAAATATATTTTACTCAAATTAAGAAATGCTTTAATTAATTACTATAATTAATAAATTATATATTTTTATATTGTACTATATATTAGATACACTCAATGTAAGTTTTTTTGCAGAGGATAATACAAGATCTCTCCCTCTCTATACTCTCTAAGATATATAGATTTTCTTCTCTCTTTTTCTTTCTCAATGTGGAATGAGAATGAAGGGGGAGGAGAGAAGCATTTATGCAAATGGAATAATTTAGCCCTTTTCCCCCTCTTCCTCAGCAAACTCATTATTATTATACTTTACTATATTATGTAGAAAATGGTGTATAGTCAAGAATAATTATTAAAACAGTTTTTTTTTTTTTTTATAAAAGAAGAAAAAATATATGGTGAATACATCTGTTCAAATTTTGTTTTTATAATATTGATATTTGATTTATTATGTTTTGCTATTTTTATTAAAAAAATCCTATTCTCAAATATTCTTTCTGTATAATAAGTGCATGCATTTTATTGCCAGATTATATATTCATTATCTTCAACAAATAACTGAAAATGCTTTCAGAAGAAAATATTTAATATAATCCAGAAAGTTTTTCATATATGCCTGTAAAAATGTCTTTTCAAATGATGCCCATTTTAAATGGCTCTTACTTTATTTGAGTACAAATAGAGCTGGTTTTATTGAATAACTCTTTAGTCAAACTAGATGTTTGGATTATAGGTAGATAATAAATATAGAAATGTAACCATAACAAATAAAACAGTACTTGGTTTCTTGTTCAGCTTACTGAGTGTTATTGAATCTATTATTATATTATTGTAAAGACATTTAATTTAATATAAAAAGCAATAAAAGAGTCATTACAATTATAATTTGTAGTTAACTTGAGGAGTTTTAATGGGATAGACCTCTCTCTAGATAATAAAGTTAACCCAAAAAGTTTCTAAATATGCAATATTGATGGTTTTTTAGTTTAACTTTCATTAGAAAACTATGGTTGAGAAGGCTACAATTTGATGAGGTTTTAAAGTTTTTCAAAAATAAAATTACCAGTAAAGAAGTGAAAACAGAAGATCCTAAGGTATCAAATACATCAATTCAGTTACCAGAATAAAATAAATACAGATGTATTTTTATAGTTCATGGACTGATTTGCATAATCCCAAAGCTCATCTTTAATTTTTCCTTCTTTGTCTTTCTACCTTTTATTCTGGTGTTGGAAAGAGCATGTTCATTTGGAAATAGCTAACAGTGATGATAATGTATTAATTAAAATTCCTGTAAAGATTGTTGGAATAACATATAATTCTTTTTGCTATGACCAACTGCCACACTACTGAATTTAGTAATTAAATTAATGAATCAACTTTATTGGAAACTCATTTCTTTCAAACTTAGGATTTTTCAAATAAAATATCTTAATAAATAGCATAATTATTAGTGTACCATATTAAAATTTCTAATTTTTAATCAGTATAACTATGGAATCAGTGAACAGTCACAAAAGACTTATGAAATTCTCCCAAGAATTTATATCTCCAGGATTATTATAATTTAGTCAGTGAATTTATATAGTTCTAGAAATGCCATTATTAAAACTTTTCACTTTACAAAACCAAAGAAGTTATTATCAGAATGATTATTTTTCATAAAATACAGTTACAAAAAATTAAAAATTCATACACACATCCTTCTTTCTCACCATTGCATAATGAGCTAGAAAGTGATTTTTATTACTGAAAATGAATTATATTAAAAATTATACATCCAAACATTTTTATGATCTCCAGAGAGATGAGCCTCACTATATCAACTATAACATATTTGAACATTTTTAAAATTAAAAAACTAAACCATGAATTGATTATTTCTGTGCATAATAAAATAAAATATTTTTAAAAATGAGAGATTATGTTAGTATCATTAACTACCATTAGTATTGGATAGCAGTTTTCTATTTCTAACAAGTGAGGAATCCTGTACTTTAAATAATATTTCTCAACTGCAGGAATGAAAACATTAATACTTCTTTATTGAAAACAAATTATATAATAATAATAATAATAATAATAATAATATTGTGATAAAATTATAATATCGAAAGTTATTGATAAGAATAGATTAAAACAATAAATATTGTTCAATCAGCAACAGTGATAGACTCAACTAACTGTGATGTAAAATCGTGTAGGGGAGCATTAATTCTGCTTTACAAAAATTATCATTACTACATTTAACAATAATTGCACCAGAAAAAGAAATCTACAAATTTTTTTCACATATTTTCCACAAATTTTACAAACAATTAAATCTTTTGTACAAAGTTTGATTATTTTTTTTGACAATCATATAAACTTTGTTGGATGATTCATTTTCACAAAACATATATTTAGTAAAAATTTCCATCAATTAATTATCAAATAAAATACTTTACATTGTTATTTTGAATCTTAGATGTTCAATAATTACTACTAATACATGAACAATACTCTATATGGATGTTGTTTTGCTTACCATGAGGACTATATTTTGTTTAAATATTATTTTGTTATAGTTTCACATAATTTAAAATGAAACATATATATTAATTAGGGCTGTGAAATTATTTTAAAATTAGAATAATAGTGTTCATAAAACCATCCCATTTTTAGACAACATAACTTAGAGTGCCCAGCCAATCAAAGGATCTAAATATTTTTTTTTCAGTCAATGAAAAGTGAGATATAACATTAATTTTTATTCAGTCCCAAATTAAGTTATATATACTCATATAGTTACCTCCTTGAAAAGTTATGTGACATTCAAGCACAGAATGAACTAATTTTTTTTTAATATGTACCATACTCAGGTGAGAATTGATCCTGGAATTTTCATAAAAGTTGGAAAGCCACTACTCATTGGTTATTATATATTGGCATAATCATTGGTTATTATATATTGGCATAATATACATGAACTGAAAATTTCTGTTTAACTTCAAAAATAAAATACTGCTTCAAGAAACTTTTTTTTTTTTTTTACTTTATTTCTGTAATTATTTATTTTTTTAATTTTCAAATTGTAATCAATGATTTCTTACTGGATTTTAAAATTTAAAAACAAGCACCCCTTCCTTTGAAATAATAATAATCATAAAAAAATTAAAACATTTAAAATAAAAATCTGCATTTTGACTTGCAGTATTACATAAAAATATGTAGTCATATTGAACATTTAAAACATTTGTGCTTTGTGCAGTTTAATGTAAGATGATACTCAAAAATTAATATTTCTTCGATCAATTCTCAAGTGATTAAAAATAAATAAATCTCAGTTTGGTTAATTATATTAAATTATTACCCTATATAATTTGTTGCAGTGGTAGAGTAACAGATTCAATAATTCAAGGTTCACACATTAAGGTAAGCCTTATCACTTCAGATGTTTGAACTACTATAAGTCCGATCAATAAATTATTTTATTATTTTTTTGTTTCTTTACTAAAAATTGTTGTATTTAGACTGTAACCCAACATTTAATAGTTTGTATGACCTTCCATGCAACTGATCATACAATTTGAAATAATCGTTCTTATTCTTTGTTTATATATATTTAAATCAGATTTGAATAGTTTTAAAGCACATCTAATAAATGGGCAAGATTCAAATTTTTCCTTAAAATTTATGAAACATTCCCCACGTTTTATATGCAGCTTTAAGATGATAATTTTTTTTATTATGAAAATATAATAAATAAGTAATTCGCAGTTCAATTTAATGTTTCTTTATAAATATTCTAAACATCTTTATCAAATGCTATTGTTACACATATACAAAGAACGAAGACCATTTTTAGTTTAAAAAATTTTTTTAAAAAAATTTCCTGTCACACCGAATCAGAATTTTAAAACATAAATTCCTCTATAGTTGCAAATAATTATTTAAACAAGAAACATGAAACTATGAAGTTTCCGAAAATATGCAGACCAAGCATTGATTCAGTTAAAATAATATTAACTACAGTAAGTTTTAAATGTATACAGTATTTTTAAAATGCTGAAATTCTATTACATACTTAATTACCAAATTTTTAATTAAAAAATTATATGATTTTGTAAATACTTGTGAACTTATCCATACATGGAAATATAAGGTCTAAAAAAGTCCAAAAGCAGAACTAAAGATAATTGCCCCAAAGTGAAGGAAAGAACCAATCAAAAAAAAGAATATAATACCAATACATTATCGTATTCATATATATATCTAAATATTTTCATTACCGTATATATATATCTAAATATTTTCAAATTCTGGCATGTTTTATTAAAATATTCTAAAACTTTAATTATATCAAACATGCTTATATATTAATGAGATAATTTTTTTGAACGTAGATAATATATATATATTATCATTTTTCTATCTTATGCTTAATGTGCATTAGATATTTTCACATCATTTTAAAATCAGCTTTATGTAAGCAGTGAATAATTAATCGATTCTTTCATAATGTTTGAATTAAGAAAGCATTATTTTTCCTTCAATCCCCCCCACTTTTTAAAAATAAATAAAGCTATATATATATACTATAATGTGATAAAAATGACACTAGGGAAATGATCAATATAATCTGAATAAAACATAGTCCAATCATTGGTCAACATTTTGTAATGGAATATTGATTATAATATGGGATGAGAATATAAAAACTTTAGTATATTTCAGAATTGAGACATCATTCATAATAATATAAATTTAGTCTAAATGCCGAGTGCCATTTTATAACAGCCTCAAAGTTGATTTGGCATTTTGTGACAATCGCCACCTATACATGACCATCATCTGCCAGCATTTGGTAGCTATTTTATAACAACAATAATGACTCCTCTACCTCACTATCTCTCTATATTTGTTCAGGCAGCATTTGTCATAAAATAAAAGAAATTGACCTACAGATTTTAGACAATCACTTACAACTGACACAATATGGAAATAAAAGATAAAGAATAAATGCCCTTATGGTCTAAATATTATTTACAACTGAGCAAAACATGTATCAATAAATAGTAACTCCATTGTAGCCTGTGCAAAATTATCTAGCTCAGTCATTGATCACACTATGCAGTAACAATATTTCCAATACATAATTACTTAGATTGAAAACTACTCTCAAGTAAAATAATAATGACACTCCTTATTAAAAGCTAATTTATTAAGACAGTATTTAAAATGAAAGAAAACAAACAAGATCCTTACTTCAGATATCACCAAATCTATTCACTATCCCAAAACAAACTATGATAAGCAGTGAAATCACACATCAATATCCTAAACAATAATATATGCTGAAGATATCTATTTAATTTATAATTGAACAAAACCAAATTCACATCAACAAATAACTAAGTTCTGATATACTTTTACTAATCAACTACTTATGGGGATGGGGAACATTCAAGATAAAAATGATTTGAATGCCTTCTCTTGTAGTAGCATTTATCATAAATAAAAAAAAAAAGCTTGTTTAGAGCTATTAGCACGCTCTTAATTTTACATATTTGTAAGGGCAAGCTATATATAAGTCATGTGACATCTGACTTGTTACTATTACTATTATATATAGTAGTGTAAATTTATGTTAAAATTTAATGATATTCCATTTAAATAAACAAGTTTCTAAATAATTATAATAACATTTTGAGAATGTTTTATAAACCTACACAATATTTATAATGTTTAAATAAAATAAACCTTTACTCAGTTTTATATCAAATTTAATAAAATGTTAAAAATAATATTAATATTTTATCCATACTTTACATTATATTGACATTATTGCTTAAGTTATGCATTAAAATAAAACACTCTACAAGAACTCATTATCCATAAATCTATTAGATAATCTTGCATTTTACAATATCCAATCACATCATATATAAAATATACATAAGTTTCTATTAGATATTTACTGACTTACTTTCACTGATATTATTCATCTACTTAAATTTCCAATCAATCAATTATAAAACATAAATTTTAGAACAATTAAACTATATAAAACAATTATTGGCAGTTGTCCAAGCCAAAGATAGACATCAAGATATAATAGTTTATAAAATTTATGATCCATACTTCAAAGAAGTTTAAAGGAATTAGGACGAATCTTATTAATGACAGAACAAAATCTATTAAGATTTCTATAACCAGACAAGATAAGCAAACTTTTACCAATTAATCATGAACTAAGTTATTTATATAGTTATTATTAATTTTAGATAAACAAACAAATATTTCAATGTAATAACAATATAAAATTTATAGCTAATTAGACTTAATAATAATAATCATATAAAAGAAAAAGAAATATATATGTATATAACCATATCTCACTTAACATTATTGGTTTGATCTTGGATCTAAATCTAAGTATCAAAATTATCTTGCACATTTAAAAAAAATAATTAGATAAATTCACCCTATATTTAATCAACTTTAAATTTATTGGTTTTATTTAAAAATTTATAATGATAGTATAAAAAAACTATAAAAGAATAAAACAAACGAAGTATGCAATAGACTAAAATCTTAGCCAGTTGAAAAGTACAATACTATTTTTCTTTAATATATAAGTAATTGATAGTCTATTACTGTATCAGAATTGATAATGAATAATAATAAAATATGTATATATGAAGATGAAGTGTTATATGACTATATAAATGGAAGGAGAGATTCCAATCATTCAGACTTAATAATAAAAAAAGATAATCCAACAAAAATAAATTTTAATTTATTCACTAATGTAATTTCTAAATAATTAAACCAACATAAAAATCCATTATATTTAAATCTGTCTTTAAATGAATATCCCCATATTAAATCTGGATTATAAAAAAATTTAAACATAAAAAAAAAACAACAACATTGGGTTGCAAATTCACCTATATCATCAGACAAGAATTTAAATAACAATAACAAAAAATGTATCTCTCCAACCTTTTATTATATGAATGGTTAATCATAGAATAATATATATATTATTTGATCCTATATTTTAAAATAAAATCTTAACAACAAGTACACATTTTTTTTTAAAACAAAAAATATATGTACACATAGATATCATACCACAAGTGAACAGTCTCATTTTCTTTTTACCCATTAGTCCATCATAGTTTCTGGTTCCTTGTTTCTGATTCCAATGTGTAGAGATGATTTTCTTTCAAGTAGAAAAGACAAGTATGAATGATAACTATTGAGGATTTGAATTCAATTACTTTTGCATTTAAATTCTGATATGTTCCTTTCAAGTATACAAATATATCCAAATTTGTAAAATTACAGATACTTGGGTGATGCAAAACTATATATCACTGGCTATATTTTCCTTTTTCATTGGTAATAATATATAAAGAGAATTCTTTCATTGACAAAATTCAGTTACATCCCAATGAGTAATAAATAATAGTGATTTTATTTTCAAGTTAGAAAAGTAAAATCACATGGAAGTTGAGTTAATCAATCTTGTGAAATTCATTGATCAGAAATATGATATCCCTATACATACCTAGGGGGTTATATTCATCACAAATAAATAGATGAAATCCTAGATTTTAACACTGGAATAATTTATAGCTTACTTGAAAGACCACACATTTTTTTTATTACATTTTGATGTTTCCCCTGGAATTTCATCAACAAACTGCCCCAATTGAACAGGCAGATAGTTAAAATTTTTATCCTTCCATGGTTTTAGAAATTAATCAGTTAAACAATAAAATTTAATAAATTTTTAAAGATGAATATAAATGCATCCATTTTAAGCAATGATAAAATACAAGAACTCAAGTTATAGCATTTCAGTTCTATTTATAATATACACTGGCTGACATCAATGTTGTTAAAGTAACTGTCCAATATCACTCAAAGATGACATTGATATAAGAAAATTGTTTAATAAAATTTGCCTCCAATTAATAAGAGAAATGAAGACTTTAAAAGAATTGCATACAGTAAAAATAAAATCCTGTTTTACAATTTTAATATTATTTTTCATTTTTAACCAAAAATAATGAATTCATATTACATTTTCAATAGCTTTTAATGAATATATTGAAGCAGTTGATCTTAGTTCAAGATCGAGCTTCACTATTTTACCACTTAATCCACATTTCGCCCTGCTTTTTTGTCATATGTATATAAAATTTATATGTGTATTTCTGAGAAGTGTCTATAAAATTTATAAATATAAATCTTAAATAAAAACATTTTTTAATTATTTTAAATATTAACTTTAATAGATGTGACTCAGATATATACATATACTACTGGAGCATATATATAATTAAAAACACTAAATACTGTAAATAATTGTCTTTTAAAATTATATATTTCTATTTTTATTTTTAATACTTTGTAATTATTTTTCTTCATATAATTACACAAATATTCAAGATGGAAGATGCAATTGTTAACTGTCTAAGAGTAATTAAAGGGGTGAAAATATTAGTTTGTTTCATGGTTTTGAAAGGATTTTTTTAATCAAAGTTAATGAAAGTCAAATTTAAAACAAAGCTAATTGATTTTAAATACATTTTTATCAAATCTATTTCCAATCTGGAAATTGATTTGAATTTATTTTTGGACAGTTATCTAGCGATTGCATCTCCAATAACAATAGAGAAAATATTTCTCTAGATTCAGTATTCCATTTAATTTAAGTTTAATTAAAAACATTCTTTAAATAACTCAAAACTGGTGTAAATAGGGTTCTAAATCTACTGTGAGAGTTTGGTAAATTGCAGTTAATGTACTTCAAGTCCTGTTGATTGGTGAAATAATTTTTGGATAGAGACTGAAGCCACCTTTCCCTCCATCTTCAGCCTGACTCCTCACTGTGCAGAAATTGTAGCTGATACCGATCAAGAGGTCTGTGCCATCAGAGAACCGCTGAGGCCAAGAAACAGGTTTTTATCTTAAGTAGAATCTGCCTGTCACAAAAATCAAAGAATGCTACCTTCCACAGAAGATTCATCCATACTTCATTCCATAGAATCATAAGGTAACAAGCCCAAAGTAATATAATTGTATTACCTGAATTATAACTCCTAACTCTTTAAAATTAATGTTCTCTTTATGTTGAATCTCTTTTAACTCACTAATCAGAGAGTATGTTAAATTAATAATTATTTTCTTTGTATCGATTCTCTAATACCTAAATTAATCTCAATGTATAATATTTCATCCAACTCATTCTTCTTATTATTCTTATGATTTAGTATGGTTATAATTTAATTTTGATGACATTTTTATATTTTCACTTAATTTTTATTTGTAAATGCCAATCAAACTCAGCCTTATAAACTTCTTCTATATCCTGCTGTGGAATAAAAAGGGGGTGGGGAAATGAATTAATGAGTTATTGTTATTTATTTCTAAATAGCTCGTAAGATTGAGTTTCTCTTTTAAAATGAATATATGCTTTTTAAAAAAAATATTTTATTGTAAATTTCTACAAAATGTATAAATACTTTGCAATCTGAGGTGGATATTGGTGTTCGTTAATTTTATTAATTTCTTTATTGATCATAATCACCAAAAGGCTGGTGGCTCAATTCTATTTTGTTATTTGTTCTTTTAAGTGTGCGAATTTTAGTTTGTTTTTTATATGTTAAACAAAATAGTATTGATTCAAGAAAGGGGAGCAATGCACACTTCATTAATTATAGTTTTAACTTCTGATAAATGACTTTATCTTACATGGCTCATTATTTTAATATATCATTACGTATTTCTTAAACCACTTAGGGCTTCATTTTAGTATTTAAACCCAATGATTTCATATTCTTATAATAGTGTTGCTAGCATATATCAGAATTATTAATGAGCCACAAAAGGGCTTTGATCTGATTCGCCCATACCTCACTCTGGGGAGTCCTGATCATCTTCATTTGTCATTTTTCTCCTCAAAGTATATATTTATATACTGGTCAGATCTGTCTGCACCTCACTCTAGATGATTCAAAGCCTTCCATCCTTTTCCAGTGTTCTCATTCATAACAGGGGTTATGAACTCCCTAGAACAAGCCGGTTAGTATAGTTGAAGCTCTGCATGGACTTACCGTAATCCGGATCCATAGCAACTTCCTACCTACCTTTTCCTTTCAGTACCACTGAGCCAAGAAGCTGGCATACCCCATTCAAATAGAAGTATGATGTTTTCTCAGCTGAAGTTGCCACTTTCTCTTTCACTGACATGATGCCAGTACTGCAATTTCTTATAGTTCATTTCATAGCCAGTTTAACAAAATAAATAGTAATGATGTGCAAAAATGAAATGTTTTCCTCTTTAAATATTTTCATTGGAGTTTTAGATCAAACCTCTCAAAGCTGCCCTCCCCTTTATTGAAATAAGCCATTCCTGTATTTATAGAGTTTCACAATATTTGATTGTTAAATGTCGAAAATGTAAATTAAATAAATGTTTTTAATATACTTACGGATCATCATGTATTCTTATTTAATTATTATAAATAAATGCTATAAATAAAAACAGTTATGTATCAAAAGCCAATAGCATCCTATGAATTCGTATAAACAGCCAAACTCTATTATTGCATCTTTATATGTGTTTTCTAAATATATAAAACATCCACCAATCACCCAGATAAATCTGTTTTTGTAACATTAAATAAACTCTGATTTCCAAATACACATTCAGTATTGTAATGCTTCACTAAATTGATATCTGTTAAAATAAAATAATTGAATCAAGATTGTTAAATATTTGTAACCAAAATAAAGTTTAAAATGCGTGAAATTGATTATATATATATAAAATCATCTAGAATTTTGCCAGAATAAATATTCATATTTTTAAACTTAATCCAGTTGTTCAAATCTCATTAACATATTTATGTATGTTTTTAACTTATATCTCGGGTTCACTCAATCTCTCATCATCATCACCAGTTGAGTTCTCATGCAAAATGTTGTAGCACTGGGCTGGGAGAGAATGAATTCATGTGGTATCACCGTAGGTGTTGTCCGTAGTGTTATAGATTTGGGGAATGGGCAAATAGGTTAGAATTCATGATTGCTCCTGACCTGTGTATCTCTGGCATGATTGGATTCTAGGTACTTTTGCTTAGATTTTAGATCTTGTTGGATGGACATACATTTTGACTGGTACAATATATATATATTACATATATTTTTACTAATATATTTTAATACTAACTAATGAACAAACATATATAAAACAAAAACATTTAATTTTGTAATAAGTAAGTTGTTATGGTGAAAGTGCTAACAGAAATTGAAATATATAATAATTTAGTTATAATGATTTTATTCAAGTGATCTTTTTATGATTCACTTAATTATTTTCCAGAATCTATTTATTTATTCACTTATTTATATTTTTTTCTGAAATTGATCACAACAGATTTATGATTTGATGCTAATATTAATAGTAAATAATATTATTTTAAAATATAAGGTTGCCATGGTTATCTAGTTAACATTTATATTTCAAAACCTCCATTATCCATACATCAAATGAAATTAAACAAGATCAACAAACTTTTTTTTTCTTTTAAATACTGTGACATACAGCTAATCTGGGCAGATACAATCCTTAATTATTCTGAGTCATCTCATATAGACAACAATAATTAACAAATGTTTTGATTTGAAAATTAATAATTAAAATAAAATTATAAATACATTACAATAATCAATATATTCAAATTTGCATGGGTCTACATAACAAGTGTTTTTGTAATTCTTTATAATCTAAAGCTGAGTACAGTTTCAGTGAAGTTCATCATAATCAAATATACTGTTATACACTATCATCCAAATGGAAAGAAATTTAATCCATTATGCTGCTTTTTCATATATTTAAATATATATATATAATTTCTGTCATTTATTTAGGTATATACTATGTAAATAATATATATTTATGTATTACCTGTTTAATAAATTAGAAAATTATTAAATTAAAATTTGTAATATACACATACTTGTTTATATATAAAAGTAATAAAACATGCTTATTGTAAGTTTGGGTATATAAATAAAAATAATGTAATGCAATATGTATTTTACAGCTTTAAAGAAATATGGCAGATAAACAAAATTGTAGAATCCATTCAGCAAAAAACACTGTGAAAATTTTTTTTAAATATTTATTTTTCCTATATATATTTAAAAATTGTCTTTTCCAAATATTTTTTTTTGCTTTATTCTTTTTGCAGTCATATTGTGATCTGACTTGAAGTCAAACAATGTGAATTGCACAGTGGACACTCCAAAGGATGATAATGGAATGTTCTAGAATGTAGTTTTCTTGTGCAGATTGTACCTTCAGTATTTTTGTTTGTAGGATTTTCACCATCATCAGCTTCTCATCACACAGCAATTAAAAGACAATGTTTATCAGTGTCTGAATGTAGAAGTAAAGAAAAGATGTTTTGAGAAGTTCTCTTTTTAGTCAGGTCTGTTAAATGACTGAATTTGTTGTAGTGATGAAACAATTTGTCAATCAGCTCCTTGTGGGTTATGAAAGTGTGATATATTGTCAGGAATGCCTTCGATACATGAAATAATTTTTTGTTACTCAAATAGCTTGGACAATGAGAACATCGATAGAACCTCCCTTCAGACTTGACCCTTCTTCATACACTAGTTATTTCATGAAGAGAAATTGTTTCACCAGATAATTCTTCTGAATCACCATTGTTAATTTTTTCACCCAGAAGTTCACCTGATATAAAATCAGGAAATTCTCGTTCCACTTCACTATCTGCTGTAACACTTTCAATCATACTGAATTATTTTCCTCCTACTTCTCTACATATAGGAACAGAGGGTGAATTTGATTAAGTACTAGGGCATTCTTTAATCACATTATCAGTTGCCTTCATTTTCTTTGCAGGAAGAACAAAAGCAGGTGCCAGGTATTCTTGCTCTGTTTAGGTAGCAGTGCAGGGGATATAGTATTTTCTGACTCAGGTGATATAAGACTGATTAGTCCAATTATATAAATTACTGGATACATAACTGAATGTCAAAGAACTACTTTGAAAAAACTGTTCTCACTGTTGTCACTGAGCCTGAGGGATGTTATATAAATGTTGAAAAAATTTACTGGTGCTCAGCTGAGACTAGTTACCAAACATTTGCATATAGACCATAATGTGCTTCTTTTTATGTGGTAGAAGGCTTATTACTAACATCATCATTTGATGAGAATGTTGTCTGTGTAGCTGCAAAGTGCATGAAAGTTGACTGGCTCCATTGCACATACAAAGCATGTCCATCTATAATTTGAGACATTCTCTTAATGTTTGTTGCATTGACATTTGGGATACAGAAGTATGATTTACTACTTCTTGCACAAATGATTGCTGGGATGAAAGTGATGATGATTGAGATTCAAAAAACAGTTTTCTGAGACACTGAAGAATGTACTATCAAACACTGTGACTGAAAAATACTGATTGAGATAAAAAAACAGATCTCTGAGATACTGAAAAATGTACTATCAAATGCAGAGACTGCAAAATACTTTTTATACAAACAGTTAATCATTTAAGTCTCATGATTTTTACTAGTGTATTAATCACACACTAAATGATAGTGGCCTTTCTTCTTTGCACCTTTAAATAGAAAGTAAATATGCAAAGCCACTAGATGGAAATGCAATCAATGTTTAAAAATTCTCATGTAGGGATGCTGATAAGACACAAATTAGATATAGTTTATTAAAACAGATACAATTTTCAACTATTTTTCAGGATAATGATTTGGACTCAAAATCTTAGCATAATGAAAACAAAACACTTTGCTATAAGTAATACACACATTCATTATGTCAATATGTAATAATTGAAGAAAGAGCAAGCTGCCAAAAAGCAATTACAAGAGTATGCTATTAGTGATTTCATTGAAACCTGCCTACTGATATCAGTAATGTATATGTTGTGTATAATCTTTCCTGAATGCAAATCCAATAACTAAAATGAGAGAATTTTATGACAGAAGATTCTTACAATTTAGTGATTACTTATTAGTATGTGACAAACATGACCTGAGATTCAAATCTGAAATAAACCTTAATGATTTTCTTCAGAAAGCTGACACATTTCTAAATAGAATCGGAATCTTTTTCAGAAGCAAAAAGAATGGTGATTGTATGATGTTCAGTGGTTAGATATCAAATACTGTAGAAAATAAATATTCATTTTTAGCAAAAGGGTAAAATTCCTACAACAATCTGTTTAGCTGTGGCCAAAAAAAAGTAACATGCAACTATGTATAGAAAGCCTGTGGTTTATTTTTTAAGCAATACTTTTTTCATAGATAGAAAATATGTTTTATTGAATTTTCCCATATTTAATAAACGTTAAAATAGTGATGCATTTATCTTCCTCAACGTAGTAGTATTTAGATAATAAAGGATAAACCAAGGTTTACCTTTATAAAGAGGGGAAAAAATATTAAATTTCAAAATAACTAATAAAAACAAAACAAAACAAAAATGTAACAAAATCATAATATTGTGGAAAAAGTCAATAAGCATTGTCCTGCATAATGGAATACAGCCTAGAATAACAAATTCTGGAACTTAAGATCTTCAGATAAATTCTAGTTGTTACTTCCACCATTCAACATTCACATGAAACATCCAAGCAATAAATCCATTTGATTATTTTATTTTTCTTACTAAGTTTTCTATAAGTGAAGAAAGGCTTTCAGATATTAGTTAACTCTAATTAAATTAAAGAGAAAGCATTTTACCTTCTTAACAAATGCACCTTACTGATTTTTATAATACTCAACGATGCTACGTTGAATACCGAGGAAACTCAAACCCAAACAAAAGATAGAGATTTTAGAAAGATAAGTGCAACATTGAGCTATTATAAAATGAGTAAGATTCATATGTTAAAAAGGTAAAACCATATGGCAAACTACTATTAATTTCAGGTTCTTCTTACATTTTCACAGTATCTAGTATTAGTTCTAGCAACTGTCAATCTACTGTAAATTTCAGATCTCTTATTGATTGCAACAGTATGCTATTGTTTGCATTAATTTTTCAGTTGAATACAGCAAAAACCTTAGAGGTATATACAAATTAACCAAACTGTATCAAAATAAACAAACAACATAAATAAAACAGGAAAAACTCTCCCTACAGTAGTGCCACTCAGTGCCCACCAGAGTAATCAATGGATGCCAGAAGGCCTGTACATAAAATCCCTATCTTGTGCCTACTCATTCAATATCTCCAGACTATTTTCTGGCTTGTGACCTTCATCAGTGAGGAGCTTTGTATCTGAGAGACTGCACCTAGATCTTAGGATCTAATGCAACCCTCCAGCAGCCACCTTTTATCTCTACTTAACTACAAAACTATGAGAACAAAATTGAAAATACAATATCTTCAATCTAAGCTCAATAGCTTATATAGTTATATGGGTTTGAACCCAGTTTAGTACCCATACATTAGGGTTGCATTAGATCCTAAGCTCTAGGTGCAGTGCTCTCAGGTCCAAAGCTCCTCACTGACAAAGGCCACAAGCCAGAAACTAGTCTGGGGATATTGGATGAGTAGGCACTAGATAGGGATTTTATGCACAAGCCTTCTGGCAACCATTAATTACTCTGGTTGACACTGAGTGGCACTACTGTATGGAGAGTTTTCACTGTTTTAATAACAATAATGTGCTAGCATAAGAAATAGTGATTATGTGATGTTTAGTGGTTTAACATAAATAAAATAAATGTGAGTTTATCATAATCATAAATAAAATATATATATATATAGGTAACGAAACTAAACACTATCTTTACGGATACAGTCTCTAATATAAAAACATCCTTATCAGAATATATATTATTTATATTTACGCATTACTTGAAATAATCATAAATCTGCATTTAAATAAACTGAGTTTTTGCACACTGCACTTTAATCCGTCTGCTGCTGCTTTTAGTGTGTGCTGTATATACATAATTAATTTGCTTAAAGTATTTTAAATTCAGTCCATGCTAATGTCTTGTAAATTTTTATAGAATTAATAATAGAATAATTATATAAGTGTTGTGTGGTAATTATTTTCTGTAATAAATCTTCATTTACATTAACAATTATTTTTATATATATATCAGGCGCATCTATAGTCATAGTATTATACATATTTCAAAAATTAATATTTTTTATTATTTTAATGGTTTTATTACATATATATAAATATGGCATGCCTTGTGATCCAATAGAAATACATTCTCCTGCCATAGCTCTGACTTGGGTTTGAATACAGGCTGAGTAAACTTGAAAATGTTTTCAATATGTGTATTCTTTTTCAGATAGAATAGATGAACCAGATAACCATTCAACATTAATTGTAATTTCAGATTTTTCTTCACTATTAATAATTATGTAAAGTTTAATACGCTTGACGTATATAGTGAAATTAAATTCATAAAAAATTACACTAATATTTCTTAAGGCTAAGCACTTTCAGAGCATTCGACTCCATATTCATAGCCTCCAAATCTAATAATTTATGCGAATCTATGCAAGCTCATTTATATTGTCCATCTCTTTGATATAGAAAAGCATGTATCCTTCCTGTTTATTGCCTTCAAGTCTCTTGCTATATACCATGCTTCTTTCACCTTCCTTTTGATGTCATTTCTCTCAGTGGAAACTATTTCAGCACATGCAGGTTCAAATTCCTGATTAGCCTCTTTTTGGTGGTCTACAAACTTGTTAAAGAATAAATCAAAGATGATAACACATTTAAACTCTCAATATCAGTCTATTAGTAAACTTAGAAAGTATTGTTTTTTTCTTCAATGCTTCTTTACAAAAAAATATTGAAAAGTCCTCTTTGAAGGCTATTTATTATATTCATTAAACCATATTAAGTATTATCAAAACTTATATTTACATGGCTATCATATCATTTTTTATAAAAATTTTAAAGATTTTTTCATAAACTATTCAATATATACTCAGATTTGAGATTCTGATTTATGATAATCATGAAATCTCACACATAATTCATTAATAATTAGTATTTTATTGCTAAAAAGAGATATTATAATAGCAGTTATAGTCCTTGCAAAAACTTTAAACTGCTATTAGACTCAATATTAATTTCATAATAAATAATTTAGATATGATCTTCTTTATAATCATAATGTAATTTTGATTTGTAGAACTGTTTTAATCCTTAAATTTATAAATATAGTGAATATAGTGAAAACATAATAATGATGATTAAAACATCCAATTGTGACAATTTTTAGTCTCAGGTTTTACAAATATAAAGGGTCTAGTGATGAAGAAATTATTATAAAGACAAAATAAATACAAAAAAACAAAACAAAAACATAAACAACAAAAACTTCTCAAAGAAATACACAGAAATTACTCGTCATTGTATAAAAATGGCTACCCCCTCAAATCCATAGTATATTATCCTGAATAGTTTAGTGCAGTAATTATAGGGATTTAATCTAGAACTAAAGGTTATTAGATTAATTCCTAGATGAGGAAAATAAAAAAATAAAAAATTTTTATGTTTACATAATAGAATAAACCAATGTAGGAATTCAAGATGTAAATTTAGTAGTTAAATGTCATATGATTTCCAAAGCAAAGTTAATATTATAATTATTTTTAGTGAATAGGATACTATTAATGAGAAAATAACAAACTATTATTGAAATTATACAACTTTCAAATTAAAAATGAAAAACTTCTATTAGTAGCATAAATCCAGAATGCTTTACAATATCTGCCATTAGATCATAAATGTGTGACATCAGTTGCAGATGCTGATTATTATAAGACTATTATTAGTCAAGAACTACAAACTTCTAGTAAATATATCAACAAAATCAGATAAACTGTTGGAAGTTTTTGTAAAAATATGCACTTCAATACAAAACAAAAGATTTTTATTTTATAATTAATTCATGCCCATTGGTAATTATTCTAAGTAAAAGCTTTGATAACAATGATGGTAAGTATTATAGCATACTTAGAGAGCCTAGACATATTGCATTTAGTCAGCACTACTCAAGATGACAGAAAGATTTTTAAAAAGTTTTAATTACCAATAATAAAAAGTTGAGTAGACAATGAATTTTTATTGATAAGAGCAAAATAAAGTAGAGAATAATAATATATTACAATGTATAATATATATATATATATATATATATGTGTGTGTGTGTGTGTGAACATAATGAAAGTGTTTAATGAGATATTCCATGTATTGTTTCTCATTTTCTTAATTACACCATAGTAACACAATTAAAAAAAAGTCATTAAATACTATCAAGATTTTCTTTTACAAATCCATGAAAATGTTTTAATTATATATATAAATACTGTGAGGATAGAGAGGCCAATATACAAAAAAAAAACCAACTTCATTTTGAAGTCTAATTTAAAGATTTATTTATTTGTTTTTACTATTGCAGTAAATCAATAAAGTGTTAAAATAAAATCAAACATCTAAATTACAGATAGAGATAAATTTTACCAGGTACATTCAATGCTATATGGATCCCATCAGTTCAAATCTGTTGTGCTGATTTTCCAGAATGTATGCTGATACAATTACGTCACTTCTATCCAAGTGCTAATTACAAACTGATCCAGGATTGCAGTAAAATGAAACCTTTTCTATTTTTTTTTTTTAAACTTATTTTAAAATAAAAAATGAGAAGTATAAAATTATAAATCTTTTAATATTGTTTGCTATGGATTTTAACTTATTTTTTGCTTCTACATATGCATAAATGATTGTAAAAGCTACATTAAATTTGCTTCTTTTCTTTCCTTTTTAATGTGATTTGTCTTTGTTTACCCATATTATATGACTTGGTTAATATTGGATCACTCACTATTTGATTGACCTGAGTAGAGGTAGTTTGTTAAATACAAGCTATAATTATTATTATTATTTTGTTAAAATAAGTTATTAATGAAATGAAAAATCAAAGGAAATATTTAAAATGTCTTCCTGAACTTCAGCAGGTTCCTGCCTCTTAAGTTTTTGTTACCACACATATCAGTAAGCACAATTCTTCTTTGTTCAATATCTTTCTCTGTTTTAGTAAAGTTTGAAAATGTTACCCTAAATTCTAGTTTCAATCAAGTCTATAGTTTTGCTTGCTTATGGATAAAATCTAATATTTATTTCATGTGCTTTAGAAGTTAATGATTTTATTTCATAGTTATATTTATTTAATTCCTTCATTATATTTTAACTTATTACAGGTCTTTAAAACTAGATGCTCATACCTACTGTGAACTATTGATATTATTTAAATTTTATTGCCAAATTATCTGCTTTCACCCCTATCCTTCCTGCTATGAGTTACTATTTTGTATTCTTCTTTCCTATTATTTGCTTTGTTTTTCTAGAATTAAAATAATTGTACAATTAAGGATTAATTTACTATATTACTCCAAAATTCATTATGCATTGGGTTGCATAATTTTACTTATTAACATAATTAAATTAAAATTAAATATTTAAATTGGTGAATTCTCATGCCAATTTTTGGTGATGTCCATATTCATTTCATTTTAAAATATAATGATTAATTATATTGTGCAAATTAAATTAGCTATTTGTTATATTATTTACCATACTATTCTACTTCATTATTAGACTGATTTGCATTATAAATTTATTAAGCCTATCATATTTTGCACCATCACTATGTGTTTTCATAATCATTCATTAGCAACTATAAAAACAGAATATGTTTGCTCATTATATTTATCTCTTACCATTTTGCTTCACAACTAAGTTATTAAATTATTGAAACCTTCATTCTGTTAATCTTCAAATTATATGATAATTGTTTTGCATAACATTCTAAATTAAATATATTTATTGATATATTAACTAAGGTTGTTGAGTTATGAATTATTGAACTATTAACATATGTTTTACTATGCAAATTCTATTCTAAATCTGTCTTTTTTCACATCTACAGATGTTAAAATTAGCCCATAGAGAAAAAATGAAAATCATGACTTCATAGTTCTCAACCAACCTATCTTAGTTATGAATATTCCATATTTACGTTTGCATGTTTAGTATACTTTTATCATCCTCTATTTTTTTGGAAAAATGGATTATTCCTCCATTATCAATGTCTGATTTTTTTTTATCCTTTTAATAATTATTCTTGATTACTTTTATCACATGAGAATTTTATTATTAATGGCATTGGTGAATTATAAAATTTATGATTTTCTATCTGAATGTAACAATATACATGGAGTTAAATAAAATGGGCAAATTAGTGCTTTGAAACTACATTTAAAATGGCTTTACCATTCTGTAAGTATTGTTTACAATTTGACACTGATTTGAACAGAAAAAAAAAGTGTTCAATGTAATCCAAACATAATTTAATATGTTCAAATTTTTGTATTTTTTTTCTTATTTGCTATTAGTATTATTTTTTGGATATCCAAAAAATGGATGTGATATATAAATCTTTATTATATATATATTACAAATAAAATATCCATTAATTAAAAACTGCTATAATAACAATAAAAATAATAAATATGATGGTAATTAACTATTATATACAATCTTTCAATCTGCAGAAGTACTTTTGGTTAATTTCTTAGCCTGCCTCAACTGCATTAAATTCAAAAAACAAAACTGAAGCAAATGTCATTAACTCAAATCCACTACTACTACTACTACTGCTGCTGCTGCTGCTGCTGCTGCCGCCGCCGCCGCCACCGCCGCCACCCCCCACCCCCACCACCGCCACCCCCCCACCCCCACCACCGCCACCCCCCCCCACCACCACCACCACCACCACCACCACCACCACCACCACCACCACCACCACCACCACCACCACCACCACCACCACCACCACCACCACCACCACCACCACCACCACCACCACCACCACCACCACCACCACCACCACCACCACCACCACCACCACCACCACCACCACCACCACCACCACCACCACCACCACCACCACCACCACCACCACCACCACCACCACCACCACCACCACCACCACCACCACCACCACCACCACCACCACCACCACCACCACCACCACCACCACCACCACCACCACCACCACCACCACCACCACCACCACCACCACCACCACCACCACCACCACCACCACCACCACCACCACCACCACCACCACCACCACCACCACCACCACCACCACCACCACCACCACCACCACCACCACCACCACCACCACCACCACCACCACCACCACCACCACCACCACCACCACCACCACCACCACCACCACCACCACCACCACCACCACCACCACCACCACCACCACCACCACCACCACCACCACCACCACCACCACCACCACCACCACCACCACCACCACCACCACCACCACCACCACCACCACCACCACCACCACCACCACCACCACCACCACCACCACCACCACCACCACCACCACCACCACCACCACCACCACCACCACCACCACCACCACCACCACCACCACCACCACCACCACCACCACCACCACCACCACCACCACCACCACCACCACCACCACCACCACCACCACCACCACCACCACCACCACCACCACCACCACCACCACCACCACCACCACCACCACCACCACCACCACCACCACCACCACCACCACCACCACCACCACCACCACCACCACCACCACCACCACCACCACCACCACCACCACCACCACCACCACCACCACCACCACCACCACCACCACCACCACCACCACCACCACCACCACCACCACCACCACCACCACCACCACCACCACCACCACCACCACCACCACCACCACCACCACCACCACCACCACCACCACCACCACCACCACCACCACCACCACCACCACCACCACCACCACCACCACCACCACCACCACCACCACCACCACCACCACCACCACCACCACCACCACCACCACCACCACCACCACCACCACCACCACCACCACCACCACCACCACCACCACCACCACCACCACCACCACCACCACCACCACCACCACCACCACCACCACCACCACCACCACCACCACCACCACCACCACCACCACCACCACCACCACCACCACCACCACCACCACCACCACCACCACCACCCCACCACTACTACTACTACTACTACTACTCATAAAATTATTTC